>JAUJPO010044255.1:0-17051 GCA_032270745.1 Tiaropsis multicirrata
ACCTTTTTTGCATGTAGGTTTTTATGTACATTCTGGCTATAAAAGTCAATTGGTGAGGAAATATTTATTCGCATCTTGCGGCTCTTGTTTCTTTTTTATTTTTAACGTGCGTGTTTATTATTTGAATTGAATACTATTTATAAATTTGAATAGAAAACAATTCCCTTTATTCGAATGACATGTTATTTATGTCATTTATTTTTATTCCATTGTTGCTATTTTATTATAGTCTTGGGTATTATCAATTTTATGAATGTTTTATATGTATATAGTAATTATGTCTCTAATAGTTTCTTTTAGTCTCTTTTTAACCTTTTGTTTTATAGTATTCCCGTGTGATTTTATCACTTTTTATAAATTGTATCATTTCTTTTGCATTTTGCTTTTACTGATGATGAACTTGTAGTTCGAAATATATCTTGTTAAATATGAACCATTGCAGTTCAAATTGCTTTCATAGAAAATTTTATTCACTGTTTCTTTTCTCGATTTTTCGAGTTTTTTTTGAAAATTTATTTTTTGTTTTATTCATAACTTTTGATCCACTTAACCAAATTTAATGTATGATATATTAAAATTTAAGTTAGTCTCTCCTCTATATATATGTTAAAAAATAATTATTGTAAAATCTATTTTCATTTACCCACAGTTCTGCGTCAAACCTTTTTTCTGGACCACCCGGTAAATTCTACGAACTCGCATATCAACAAATACGTATAGTTTCCGGCAAAAAAATTTACCTTCTTATACTGCCTTGCTCCAGTTTGAGATAAGCAGGATAAATCTTTTGCATAATATCTTCAAGTAATTTGAAATGTTCAACATAATCACCGAACGCGATCTATGAAATGAAATTATTGACTGTCGATATCATTCCAATAACGTGGGTTTTCAATAAATAAAACAAGGACATGGGTATACAAAAAAGTAGAGATTCATGGGCCCCGGTATCGTAAGGGGTCCAGCAATTAGAATTAATAGACGAGAAATAAATCTGTCTTCATTTGTACCGTTTAAGGAGATCGGCTGTATCAGGGAGAAACTTGATTATGTCCTCTAGCGAATAAAATTGAAACTTATGAGTGATTTGAAGCTTTACCACTGGGCAGTTTGTTCCCAGGTAAGTCAGGGCTGCGCAGCAGAAAAAGGAACACCCGCCACCTACACCACCCTGCTTAAAATCACCGCCAACCACTTGTTCAAAGTACATTTATAAAGAGTTTGGAAGAAAATTAAACACTTTCAAAAAGCATTTCTTGGCAAAAAAAGTGAAGGGATCATGCCCTCTCCTGGCCCTTTCCGTTGATTAAGGCCAATGCAATTAATGAGATAACAATTGTCTGAAACTGGTTTGAAAGAAATAAAAAAGTCTGCATCAGACTATATGTAAAAAGCAAAAAAAAAAAAAAAATAGTTCCAGGTTTCAAAGGTTGTATATATTATCTTTCAATTAAATTTTTCAATTTATACCAAGTAGATTATCTAGATTCTTTTCTTTGAAGAAATAATCTCTATTTGACAAAGTCATGGTAAAAAAAAAAACTATTTTCTTCGTCTTCGTTTTTCATTGCAATTCTTTGCGAAATTGACATCATTGCAACCAGGTGTGGTGCAACAACAATAATGATTTTCTACGCCATATCGTTTGAAAGTCTTGTTGCAATTGTTTAATGAACCCTATTATAATGATAATGGTAGAAGAAAATAAATATCAATCATCAGCTTTGGTAATTCAGATTCTTTTGCCACCACATTCTACCGACAGGCTCGGATACAGAGGTAGGCTATAGCCAATGGAGGAGAGTTCACTAATTATCCTATTCCCTTACAATAGGAACTAATTACTCATCTTGAATAAGAAAGCCTACCTCTTTTATCCGACACTGACCGCGATAAAGTAGACAGGGGTGGCCACCCTCTTTCAATGAAAAGAATCCAGCCTTTTTGACCAAAAACATATCTTTTTCCAGCTTTTTTTAGGCTGAAAAGGCTGCAGTTATCCAGCTCCAGTTCTGAAACATGCACTGTTTTCCAGCCTAACCAATTGTCCTAGCCCAAGACTAAGAATAGTCTTACAAATGAACCTGGGTTGAGATTCAAAGTGAGGGTTCAGAAATTTAAAATCATTAGTGAAGGGTTGGACAACGGAAAAAATTTGGTATTCTTGAAATGCCAAAATTTCTAATGCTAAAAGACTTTTTGAAAATTGACACTCGCAAATTGCCTATAAGAGCTAAAAAGAAATCTTTGATCGAAAAAATGTTTTTCCAGTTTACCAGCTTCTGTGGACACACCCTGGTAGAATACTTTATTTAAAATTCTTTCAAGATACCTTATCGTCAACATTCTTCTTCAAAAAGCCAGGGCTGCACCCTCCAACAACGACCCCGAAAAGCCGAATATAACTCGAAAACAACCCGGAATAACCATCAATTTTTAAATATGTTGCAACTCCGTCAAAACATAGTCACAAAAAGAGATAGTTTGGAAACGGCGAGCAATTCTATTAGCCGATGTTATTGTTTAAAAAAATGCTAGTGTCCAGGACATCGGACCTGCAAAAGTAGACAAATATGGTAAATTCGGGCCGTTTTTTCCATTTTCAACATCATTTTTACCCGTAAGCAAAAAGCTTAAGCGACGGCCCGAGCGTTTCCAGACTATCTCTCTTCTTGTGACTATGGTCACCTAGGTAAATAGATTTACGTGGGTAGCCAGGTGATCTAGGACTTTTAGGGAGCCTTTTTGTTGTTTAAATGTGTTCTATGAACTGAACACTGGACTGGAGCGGGGAATTAATCAAGAACCCTGGTACGTAGATGACGCCTTTGCCTCTAGACTATCACTCTTTAAAGAAACTTGGCCACAGGTTATCTTTGAGAAAAAAACGTCACCTTAAACCTCTCTAAAAATAAGCTATAATACCTCTTTAGCCCGATAAACTTAAATTTACGTCTTGAAAATGGCGACATTTAGAAGTCTTTTGGCCTGCAGTGGCCATGCATATGTTCCGGCCTACGGTATGTGCAGCCAGTAAGGGTAGGTTTTTCAGGGTTCTGAAAAAAGCCAGGTGCACTGTAAGGGTAGGAAATTTGAGAACATTTGAGGAATTATTTGCTCAAACTGGGGGAAATAGTCGAAAAAGACACTGTAAGGGTCAGTTTTGCAAATTTTGTACTGCACTGCACTTGAGTTGTACAAAAGAATCAGTTTGCAGTTGTACTTTAATCTTGGTCCAGGAATTTTGAATTTTGTTATCTTATCAAACAACTTATAGGTTTCAAACATACCTTAATGATACATCCGTATGTATAAGCTTCTTTATCGAATCCAGGTAGATTGTAATCCGTGAACATCACATAACACATGTCTTCGAAATTCGGACCAGAACAATCAGCGTCTGGCAAATTTGGTGGTGTAACGACTTTACCGAGTGTAGGATATCCAGTCTTACAGCGGACAGCTTGGATGCTGGAAATGTAGCTAGTGGTGCAAGCCAGCGCAATTATGATCAGCAACTTCATGATCAGCGATTAATCGTGAATCTATATAATGAAGAATATTGGAAATATGTATTAAGTAGAGATTATTATTTATTAAGCAGATATTCAATAGGCTAGCATTGGTTATTGAGATTTATTAAACCGAGGTGGTATGATATTCAACGACGCGAAGCGGAGTTGAATATCACACCACCGAGGTTTAATAAATCCAATAACCAATAGTTATGCCTATTGAATATATGATTTATTATATACCTTAACTTAAATTGAGGTTTAACCTATTTTTGGTCTCAAAATAGTGTAAAACCATAAGAAAATGAATTGAAAACACAACTTCAACATTATTTTGAAAACAAAAACCTAATATAGGTAGGAAAAAATAACGCTTAACCAAAACAATCCGTCAAACAATCAACAAGAAATCTGAAACTGAAATCGAGACAATAAAAAAATCAGAAAAATCGAAAAAAAGTTTTAGCGTTGAATAATAGGGGTGGGATATCGGTAATTATTCAATGGCAGTTTTTGCCTACAGGTATATAATAATACTAAATATTGTATATATCATTCTAACAGACATCATCTAAGGATCCTGTAGTCCAAGTACACAATTCAAATTGTATATTACATCATTACACTTTTGTATAACATGCAATAATATTGTATAATATTAATTTAAAATCCACGATGGGCAAAGGTCAAAGGTCAGCAAACAGGGCATACTATATTCTAAACTTGCAGAAAGAAACACCATTTGTTTTCTTTTACCAAGGAAGGGAATGAAATTGGGTTTGTTCAGAGGACAAAACACAATCAAGTCATTTTCTATGTTTGTATTTTTCGTATTAATTTTTCATCTTTTTTTTTGGTTTGTGTATATAAATTTTTCGTTTTTAGAGAGTCTATTTACATCGTTAAACTATAATAATAATATGGATAAAATTTATTTTTCAGTATTTACAAGATTATTAAATCAAATAGATAAATTGATTTACGATAACTATCTATTAAAATAAAATAAATGTAATATATTCTCCAACCTTCGTCTGGTTTCTTGATGAGTTTACCACTTGCTTCAAATGCTGTCCACTCGTTCTGTATTTTAAAGACAGTTTGCATTTTATTGATATTTCAAGATTGTTCTTTGATTATCATCTATTGTCTGTTATCTCCTTAATCCGTAAGTCATCAGGGTAATGTGTTGATATCAGATACATTTTGTTTCAAGGACCTGCTCGCTTGTATTCTTGATAACCATGACGTAATCTTTTCTACGGAAACATTCCAAATAGCCGTCGTTTGTCACTAGCTTTATTGTTCAAACTTGTGGCAAACACTTTTTATTAGCACCCTAATCCGTAAAAAAGATTATCATGAATTCATCAACATTTGTCAGGTGCTGCGGTCATAGTTCTTAGATTTGTTCTTTGACTGTAAAAACGGACATCTTCAAATCAAATCATTCGAGAGGACGATTATGAAGATACGCTACATATCCAGTTGCACTCTTTTTAGATCAGTGATTTGCTGATGTGTCGTGCCCATTTTTTTAGCTTCAGCAATTCAACAGGTTTGCAAACGCTCGGTTGATTACACACCATTTGATTTCGGACGCAGAACAGAGCGTTGGGAATGTACTCTGATGTGTCTTTGGCTTTCTTGCCCAAACATTTGGTGAAAGCAGCTTGGCAAATGCAATGACAGTCTTTTGCGCCTTCTTCACCGAAGCATTGCGAGTATTGTTCCTCTAAGATAAAAAGCGTGTCATCCATCATGGGTTTTGAGTGGGTGAGTGTGACCATACAACACAATGTGAGGATGGCTGCTACTATTGTTGTTGTTGAAATGTTCATCTTTGTTTGTTGAAAATGATGTTGGTGGTTCCTGAATGACAAATTATAAGAATATAAGAATATTTATAAAAATTGTCTATCAAACCATATTTAATTTAATGAAAAGTTTTAAAACCAGGTAGAACTGAATTTTTCGCGGTCATTATACTAATAAAAGTAACTGAAAAGTAACTTCAGCGGATTCATTTCACTGTTCAAAACTGATTTGATCAAGTTTGGGTTATAAAAACGCTAGAAGATGCTTTGAGGTTGTGGACCAAACGAAGCCTCGAGACAAAATATTTCTCTCTTATTCAAGCGATTTTTAAAGACTTTGGTACTAAAGAACAATAAATTATATGCTTTGTGCCCCTTACCTCGGTAGTCAGTTTGATGAAACTTTCCGTTTTGACTTGCCTTCTTGTTCGCTAGGTAAGAACTGTGCGAAGTATTGAGTGTTTTGAGATAAATGAATTACCAAATGAACTCTGCTCTTTCATTTATAGCTAAATCTCTCTCTTGTAGGCAAAGATAAAAGAGCTATAGTAAACACCGTAATGCTTAATTAAAGAGATAATCGTTACTGCTTAGTTATACATAAGAGAGATAATGTAACGGGATTTGTAAGAAACATTTCGATGTTGATGATGAGCTTATAATGAGATTGTACTCGCGTGCTCATTTTGTAGTTTCTTAGCTATCAAGTTTGCAGCATCCTCGTTTTCGATGTAAATTATTGATGGACTGGAAGCCAAAATGTTGACCCGACAAAAGTGACTAAGATTTTGTCCGACTAAGTTTGTCCGATGATGTATTTGTGTAGTTTCAAATGTGTAGTTTCCAACTGCGAGTCTTAAATGAACGCACGCACGCATGGCTTGTTCTTGAAAAAAGAATGCTGATTCATTTGCTGCATTATTTAGAACCCTATAATAAACACCACACACGTTCACTACTTTCCACTTTAATCCTGGTCCATTTGAGGCATAGATATATGGATTGAGGGCAAGATCTGATGACATCTTTCATTCTTTACATTTTCTTTCAAACCCGGGGGGGGGGGTTCAGTTTTTCTTAAATTTTCAAGGTCAAACTTCCTAATGAATTATATTTCTTATATTAAAAGTCTAGAAAGAATGAAAACGATTTTTAAGTGCGCAGACGGGACATCACAATTTAGTATCATAGTGATAATCTCATAGATCTATAATACTTTTTTTTAAAGTTCTATGCAGGCTTAATAAGGTATATATTTTAAAGTTTGTACTCTTTTAGTTTCAACTGAATTTTTCGGCAGTAATGACGAGCCTTGATTGGTTGATATTTTGTTCACGTGATTTAGATTGACCATTCACAAAGCTTTTTAATTTAATTTGAATTCCTGAAGGATACACAAGTTGCTTTTAACGACTGAGTGACCTTATCTAAAAGTTATGGTAATTTGTTTGTTTGTTTGCTAATAACCACTTGCCTAAGAGTCTTTCATACGTACAATAAGTATTTAAGGGAAATAAGCTATGGCAGATACGAAAGGTTGTCTAAGGTTTTGACCGAGAGTCTTGCTTCCTTATTTTGGAAGTCAACATTCTCCGTCAGAAGTTTTGAGTATCTTCTGTATCTGCCTCTGTCAAGATTAAAAAGCTGTGATAAAGGTTCGATCCAGTGCTCCAAGGTAGTGCCTAAAATCAGTTGACGGAGAGGGTTGACTTCCAAATAAAGACTATGAGAAACCTTCTGTACCCGCAACTGCGTCGGAGCTTTGGAGCCCTGTTGTCTTTTTCGTCAAAACTATTGAAGGTCGTTAACATTTCTGTGGGGATATCAAAGTTTCTTTGTTTATCAATGTATAGTATATGTATATAGATGGTCTTTTTTCCAGTGGGGGCAAAATTCTATGCTTATTTTCGACCGGGGATGGTTATTTTGGACCTATTTTTCCCGGTGAGAAGGAGGTCCCACCGAATCTTTGATATACTGTATGGTTCTTGTTTTGACGTCACTGGTTTTAGGCACTGACTTTCCGCGTTTTTTTAAACTTGTGGTGTCTCGCTGTTACTTTGTTCTTTGTTCTTTGTTCTAGCCTGTACTAAACCCTATTTTTATAAACTGACTATAAGGTTTGTTATAGGGTTTGTGTGGGTTGGTATAGGCATGTCAAATTCATGAAATGATCAAACGGGCGAGTTTGTAAATAGCGAGGTTACGCAAGGGGCTATTTAGGACGTTAGACGCGTCTGTGCCAGCCTGTACATAGATTTTTGTTTTACTTAGACAAATTATGTACAGGCCTCCACGCAATCTAATAATGTTAATAATGTATGGGCTAGCCAATAACCTGGACTCGCTATTTTATCGCGCACGGGCCAAACTACGTTGCCAACCAGTTGTGTTTGTTTGAAAGGCTCATTCGCTTTGGATATGCGTAAAAATAAACAAATATAAATAAGTAAATGAAAGGTCGGAAACGAATCGATTGCTTCCTTTCTTTCAACCAAACTTTGAACAAAAATAAATGCGTTATGAAGGATGTGGTCTGGCCTACTCAGTCTATATATTTTAAGCGTCCAACTACTGACCCATTATAGACTCTAGTGAATCAATAATTGAGAAATAAAAATCATTTTATGCCATCAATAGGACCGTTACCTTTAGTGTGTGTGAAGCGTGGTCGTAGGGCTGGTCTAGGTATTAATCTACCTGAACTCCTATTATTGACTTGACAACAAACAATGAGACAAAATGGATTTACAATTCCCTAGACTTTTTTTCTTCTTTCATTTGGGTACGCCTCATCACTCTAGGAACCTCTTTGAATCCTTTAAAACTTTTTAGATTGAAAATGTTTTGACTACTCAACGTCACAGTCTCCTATTTTATTGACTTTACCGTTATATGAAAAAGGGGCGTGTGCGATTTTATTAAGATATCATAATACCATTAATTACGCTTAATACATTCATTTTTTGAAGGAATAGAATTTGGATCTTTTGGGGCCAGTTAGCTCAGTCGGTAGAGCACTTGCCTCACAATCGAAAGGTTTTAGTTTCTATCCCGGCAATCGTCCACAAATGGAGTAGCACAAAACAGATAAACTGAACTGGAAATTGACGGCAAATGTGGCGCTCCGCCCATCAACCTAGAAGTCTAGCGCTATAGACACTAAGCCTCCTCGAATTAACTTATTAACTTACTTACTAACCTATTGAGGCGGCTGCTCATTCTGTTATTTGAAACATATTTTCACTTCCTCGACTCTCAACTTTTCTATTTTAAACCCAAACGAAATCAAGGGCTGCCTCCTTTCTACTTACTGGTCCAACCTCCATTATGACAATTTATATTTTTTGATTGCTTTTTCGTTGCTATAGTGATTGTTGTGACTAAGTAGAGACATCTGGTAAACTTATCTTCAAGTTTTAGATCATAATATTTATAGTTGTATTTTTTTATCTTTACTCAATTTATTCACTCACTTATTTTCAGAACTTACTTGGTACACCATAAATTTGACCTATGCTGACTCATTATTTTTCTGCTTCACTTAACCATTTTAACCACTCGAACGTTCGTTCGTTTCATTGTGTTCAATCATTCCATTTGCTTCGTTTAACTAACTCCATCACTCATGCATTTATCCGCTCAACCCTTGTCTTACTCGCTACTCAATCGATAGACCTTTTAATAAATTACGTCACGAACAACAAATGCCTCGTTTTTAATTGAGCGCTATATGGTAACCGAATCCCAAGGAAGCTTATCAAAACTTGACTCAATTGATATATAGATGAGTCATTTTGAGTCTCGTAAGACATAATCACCTTTGTAATTGTACGAAAACGAGGCAGTCGTTGTTCGTGACGTAATTTATGAAGGTTTGACCATTCGTTCGCTTGTTCTCTCTTGTTTGCAATAAATTTCACTCGCTCGCTCGCTCGCTTGGCTGTTCTTTCGCCCCTTTTTTCCCTTTCTACCGTCAACCCAACTCTTTTGATTACTATGGTCCTATTGCCTCCCCCAGGCACTAAAGGTAAATGACCTACCGGACGTGTGGCCCTTAAGGGTAGGTTTTTTCAAGGTTCTGATAAAGCCTAGGTACATCCAGGCGCACTGTAAGGGTAGGAAATTTGAGAAAATTTTGACAATCTTTGCTAAAACTGGGGAAATATGGTCGAAAAATGCACTGTAAGGGTCCGATTTTGAAACCCCGATTTCTGTCCGAACGTACAGTAGTTTTGAGATCAAGTGACCCCCCCCCCCCCCGGGTATTTTATGATGATGTTAGCTACTACTATAGTCCAGTAGTTACGAAGAAAATTACGAAACATGATAGTAGTGTAGCCAGTAGCGTAGCCAGGGATGGCGCAAAATTTATGTAGGATTGCAAAATTTTACGACTTATATAAACTATTGATATTGTGAACAGATAATTGAAGCACCGTAAAACATATGCTCTCCAACATATATTTTGCGCCATCTCTGTGACATTCATTTATTCTTCGTAATTTTCCATTTAAGGAAAATTAATTGACATTTCTCCGTAAGTTGATGAAATATTATGAGAATAAATATGATGTTGATGTTTTCCTTGAAAATAAGGAAATGAAATTTTGTTTTGATTTCGGATTTGAGATAATCTGTAGTAAACAACATTTGTGTTGGCGTCATCAATTAGTTTTTGGATTTTTTACTATGAAGTGCGAAAAATAAAAGCGTTTCAGATACTACCCTCTTGGGTAGTAGATTGGTTTCAGATACCACCATCTCCGGAGACCATCACTCTGATACAAGAGTATGGAAGGATATGCTCAGGCATTTGTATGAGGGGTGGCGGTTGTTATTCGTAGGTTCAGCGCCTGTGAGGACGCAAGTATCCCGTACTTTTCGAGTAATATCAATAAAAAAGCCATGGCTCTGTTGTGGTACTCTCAGGTAGCAAATAAACGGGATAGGACCCATTCCGGACTCCGAATACTACTTCTCTCTCTTCTCTTTCAGTTCACTTGGGTCTTACTTTGGTCAGAACCTCCGAACCTTTCCATACAGCAACACATTTGGTAGAATGCTAAACTCTCCCGCCTCCGCCTCCGCCCCGAGTATACATCAAAGCAGGCTTTAATCTTTTGTTATTAATAAGGACACTTATGTGTCTGTGACCCACTGAGATCGACGCCACGCCACGTCACCCCAGTGGAAAAATCGCCCAAAAAGGTTTTTATTACCACAGAGAAAAGGGTCATCCCAGTACGCAGTAGGAAATGGGAAATTCTCTCTCACCCAAAAACAAAGATTTACAAAGAGCCACCCCAATGAAAATATGATTAAAAGAACAATATATTTTTGTAATAGTAGTATGTTCTTATTAAAAAAAGATTCGAAAAAACGCCCGTATTCTAGAAATTTCTAGAACATTCTGCGCCCTAACGCACCCATTACACCCGGGAAAAATCTTCCGACTTGTCGCCGCAGCTGATCGTAATACTTTCGCTAGGCGAAATTAAAAAAATGTAAACTATTAAAATGAATGATTTCTGCTAGCGAAACTTTACTTCCCAATGATCCCTAAATAGGATCCCGTCTACATCCGGCTCTTACCCGACTCGAAAGTGGACGGGTCACATTGGATTGATTTTTCTTCAAGATCTTGAAATGCTCTGATTGGCCGAAATCCCTATTGTTTTTTATGCACGAGTTGAAATTCGTGCGATTTGATTGAGTTAATTTCTCAACTGTCATTTTGGTGCGGAATTTAAACTGCTAATGTCACCATAATAATTTTTCTCATGTGAGCTTTGTGAAATGGGTAAAAATTAGTATGGGTCCAGACTAAATGATCCCACTTCTGATTAATTTCACTTAAATTTCACTATCACGATATCGTACTCTTTACGTAATCTTTTTTAACGGAAACTCCTAAAAATCCGGGTGTTTTTATTATGTTACAGTAACCAAAAGAAAATCCGGGTGTTTTCCACTAGTATTGAATTTTCTAACAATAGAACGTGGTAAAAATCGGGCTTATATTGGGATGGTTTCCGTAGAAAAAAACGTATAATGAATGGATATTTATCTATTTCATTTTATGAGATTCTAAGAGAAAAATGGGTGCAAATCTTTTGCCGCCCAATCATACACATAAACGCCCTACGAGGGCTACGACAGGGGCTAATTTTTTTCAGGTCTTATAAAATTCATCGGCCAAATTGAGATCACATCGTTCGGTGGTACAAAAATCTCTAAAAAGCGCTTGAGTAAAAAGATTTTGTCTCGATGTTTCGTTCTCCAAACTCGTTTAAGAGATTTTACTATGGAAAATTTGATGACCTCTTAAATTTAAAGAGCCCATCAACTTTATATAAAACAAACGTTCAGGGTACACTGTGGCGCCTAATCACAAACAACATCATATACGCTTAATCAATGACATTCCGACAGTTGATAGTGGGTGAGATTACGCAACACCCCAGGAGACACACAACGTTTTTCCAACACTGGAACAACGTTTTTTGGACATTCAACAAACAGTTGATAGTGGCGTGCGTGAGATTGTGCAACACATAATCACTGTATATAATTATTACTTTGTGCTGATGGTGGCGGTCGGTCTTGAAAGTGATTTAAAATATTTTCTTCCATCGAAATTTTCTAATTCAAAATCAACAGAAACTATTAAACTTTTTTATGTCCCCTGGAGGAAATTAATCAACGTTTTCGTATTGACTCTTTGTGAATCATTCTGAGCCGCTCGGTCATTTTGACAAATGGTAATGAAGGGTTGTAAAAAAATCGAAATTAACCTTTGCTGCTGGACTGTCTTCTGGGTCTGGGTCTATTTGTGAAATATGATCGATTCCATCCGACACCAACACCAAATCTCGATTCAGTTACACTAGATTCTGTCCTCTAGCTAATAGAACATTGAAACAGCTATAAACCAACGTCTAATACCTTCTTCGGGTTCATGATATATTGCCGTTTAAAGTTTGTTCTAACTCATTTTAACAAAAGAGTACCCCAAAAATGGCCTTGACACAGAAAGGTTAAGAACAATTTGAGGCTTGATTTTGGCAAAGTTTAAAATATGTAAAATGTAAAAAGCGTGTATTTTGATAAATTTCGTTACTAATTTTCCACGCATCTCTATCTCGAAAAACTTCACTACGGGTTTCTGAAAATGGTTTCCAGCGAATGAACTACACTCCCTTTTATAAGAACAGTTTCATAAGAACATCGAGCCTCAGATTTGGTTGTAAATTTTACCAAAAATTATATATGAAGAACTCGCAATTTGAGCATGGGAATTTTCCTACTGAAAGATTATACCAAGGGAAGCATTTTAGGCATATATTCGGGGTGGAAAATTTGAGAAAACGTGGATCAAAGTTAAGAACATCCGAGCCTCGGCTGAAATTTACTTGTTCTTAACAGAGGGGACATGTTTCTTAGCTAGAGAATTCACTGTGCTCTTGAATACCATCCTGATTTTTAGGACAGTTTTCGTAAAACCCTTTTTTATCACCACGGAAATCTGTTTTTGTGAGATAATCTTTAAGAGGTTCTGAAGTCGAATCTAAAGATTACAACAAGCTAGTTTATGGGTGTTACTTAAGTACTTTGCCTAATGACGCATGAATTAAGCTTGGACTTTATAGAGTTTTTTTTCACCAAAACACTGCGACAAGTTTTTCGCCGTGAAGCAGCTTCAATTCAATTTCGCATTATTTTGATTTATACTGAGGCGAAGAAATTGACATGAAACAGTTCTGTCCACCAGATTTCTCGGTTGATTTTCCTGATTTTTACGGGTTAGACCGTATAAAATACTTTTTGTCATTTTTGCGACTGTCGCTTTTACTTTTCCCGTCTCATTAGCAATTTCTACCTAGAGTATACGTCACGTTTATCGTTCGTTAGTATTACTTTGTACAGATTGTCTGTTTTGCCGTAAATTTCTCGTGGAGAAAAAAAGAATTCTGTTACCGCCACAAAATTTCATCCGCGTTTCACCACGCTTGTTAACGTGCAATTTGAAAAAATTCTCAAACTAGAAATTGCGAATGGGAACAAACCCCTCTATATCTAGAGAAATGAACGTTCTTGAATTTTCCGTAAGCTTTTCGGTCTGTGTAAAGAATCTCATTACAAATCAAAGCCATTACCCAAGCAGGCACGAATGTTGTTCGACGTCCAAACAACGTTGTTTCAACGTCAGAACGTTATTTGGACGTTGAAATAACGTTGTGTGTCTGCTGGCAGTCGGAGCAACTTCATAAAAAAAATAACATTCAATATTATTTGCCACATCCTCACTTCATAAATAGAAAATTTTCAAATGAGGTCTTAGCCTTCTTCTATACAACCTATGTCTGTACTAATACAGTAGTCTGCACTCCACCATAAAGAGTAATTATTAAAACGTTAATTATCTCATTAATTACCTAGTTAGGGTTAATGGCTCTGTTAACACCATCTAGCAAGCAAGCTCTTGATTGTGTAAGTTCACCATTGGATCAATTTCATGGGTACATTTAAGGGACATACCTTAGCGCTTTAGGTAGATTAGGGATTTAGTTCCTTTAGATTTTAGATTCTATGACTCACATTTGACCATATTTGCCTAATAACAAATATTCAATGATTTTAATGAGGATTAAACTTAAGATTTTATGAAGAATTTATCACAATGGTTGAATAACAGCGTGTGAGACGAGGTAGCTGTCACACCCATAAAATTATTCTTTTTTGATATAAGTAGTTTTTAAGAACGTATTTTTCAGTATGGAAAATAAGAAACTGTGGGCTCTTTCAGTAGTAAAGGCCCAGGTCCAGGGGAGTTTGTTTTGATATAAATACTCTGTCTCCATAAGAGTTGGGAGGTGACGTTGCTATCGTAAACTGGACAGGGCTCGAACGCCCTTTTGATTTAGACACCAACACGCCCTAATCCACACAAAGCCACAATGCTGTAGTTTCTTATATAAAATTCATCATTAAAAGTCTTACAAAATTTCAAGTATTTTTCTTCGCGTATAATCACGAAAAAGGTTTTGAATGAAAAGATTTGGGTTATTTGTTGAGATAACATTGCATTTTGTTGTCAATATCTTTTCAACGTTTTACGGATGTTGAATTAACGTATTGTTATTGCTGGATGTTGATTATTTTGTTGACAAATATGAAAGATTTGTGGCGTACAAACACCTATAAGAGAAGCTGTATTGAGAGTTTTTGCAAAGAAAAAAGTTTGATGATAAATCAGTCATTATTTATAAGTTATAGGCCTTACAGATCGATCATTGGTGACACAGCAAAAATGAGGTAAGAACTTATTAAAGTTTATATAGTGATAGTATATTTTTTAGATGAGTAATAACTTATTCGAAATGTATGTTGTGTATTTAGAAGAGATAATATGTTACAACACAAAAATTATTTTCCTAATGAAAGCTTAGACCAAGGGAAGCATTTTAATTTAAGAGTGGGAGGGGTGGAAAATTTGAGAAAATGTTAAATTAAGGACCTCCGAGCCTCAACCAAAATTTTGAATGTTACAGTATTTTAAAAAAATTTAAATTTGGTGTCTTACAAAAGAGTTGTTTAAAAAATCGCAATCATAAATCAGGAAATCTCGCTAAGTAATGTTTAAGTATATATTTTTTTGTTTCTTCCCTTTTTCAGGTTGTTTCAAATTATGTTTTTGGTTGGTTCTGCTCGCGTCATAGTTTACAGTTTCCCAGCTAGCGGGCATCACTACGAGAAGCCAGTTATTGATCATACTTTTCCGTGTTACAGAGAATGCGGAACTTATTACGAACAATGCGTAGAGGAAAATCGCGCTATTTTCAATCCGATATATCGAGATAAAAAACTGGACGAGTGTGTTAACAAAAGGTCTCTTTGTGAAGTATTGAAATGTAAAGACTACTTGTGCTGTATGCGAACGTGTAAAATAACGAACAATGAGTGTATGGAATTATACCATAAAAGTAAAAGCACCCATCAACAACTGATTGTTTGCATGCAACAAAATTCGCTGTGCCAGGATAGTTGTCAAGCACGTGAAATGAAACCGCACAATGACCCACATCAAGTCTACGAAACGTAAACAAGTAAGGACGTGGATCTTCGTTAGTGGTACAATTAGGGAGATTTGTCTGAACATATTAGGCAAAAACTACAGTGTGTGTTCTTCAACTCCTTCTAAGTTCTGGGAACCAACAAACTGGTGCATAGCCATTTCATGTAATGAAAATAATGGTGTAACCGTTTCAGGTATTGGAAATAGTGGTTTAGCTATTTCAATACATACGTATTGGAAAATCAATCAATCAATGGTAAAGTTTGCTTCATCATTTTGATCACAAACTGGAATGAATTGGTCTGATGATTTAGGAGAATGACCTTGGAACACTTGTATCTTTTATGAAGCATAATGGTTCCCTCATTGACTCGTTATTGTAGCATTTCATATTCCTAAGGTTTTGAAACCGTTTATTGCCAATGGTGTTTGCATAATGGAATTCAAAGAGAAGGACAAATTAATAACCCAAGACGTTTTTTTCGACGTTGTTTTTAGCGTTAAAACATTGTAAAGACGTTGAAACAACGTTGAAAAAACGCTTTGTGTCTGCTGGGAGTTTGTTCGAAAGCAGAGTATACAACCTACAGATAAACATCTACATTTATTTTTATAGACTATTTACGTTATGAAAGCTATATATAACGCCATTGGTCCTAAATTTGAATCCGAAATAACTTTAGGACCCGACATAACGCTCCAAACAATGTTCTGACGTTAAGAAT
Organism: Tiaropsis multicirrata; assembly: GCA_032270745.1. NCBI lineage: Eukaryota > Metazoa > Cnidaria > Hydrozoa > Leptothecata > Tiaropsidae > Tiaropsis > Tiaropsis multicirrata. The sequence goes on from JAUJPO010044255.1 coordinate 16,136, forward strand.
AACGTAGTTTTGACGTCAAAACAACGTTTCCTTGTCTGCTGTGAAACAGGATATAAAACATATTGTATGAAATATTATATGAAAGAGTATGACGAAAAAAACATGTTTTAATTTGGTTGTTTCCTCTCATAACATCGTTATGCTTGCAATCTGAAAGATTTATTAGAAACTAAACATTTTAAGTCAACACTTTCCGTCAAAACTTTTGATTGTATAAGTCAGATATCTTTGCTCAACTATCCCGATATTCCCGATTCCCGATTTTCGAAATATAGATTATATGTAGTGTGGAAAGGTAAAGGCTCAAAAAGGGGTCCAGGGTCCAGCCCTGCAATGTATCGGGGACTCAATATCGGTTCCACAGTTGCTAAAGTTGTTATCAATATCATCCTAACTCGTCTTCAAGATTGGTATAATCATCAACTTACAGATAACCAATACGGCTTCCGTCAAAATCGCGGGACAAACGATGCAACATTTGTCACCAAACGTTTTCAACAAATTACAAACGATCAATGCACAACCGGATTCCTGTTGTTCGTTGACCTTTCAGCAGCTTTTGACCATATCGCTAGGGACTGGCTCTGGATGTCAATCCGCCTCCGTTTACCACCTGAACTCGAAAATACTACTCTAATCGATATTCTTCAAAATCTTTACTCGAAAACCAGCATTGACATTGAAGGTACCAACGTCCCAACGACTGCCGGTGTACGTCAAGGTGGTCCCGAATCTCCACCTCTATTCAATCTGTATATTGACTTTGTCATGAGAACTTTTATGACACAGGCAAATCAAAGTGGATTTGACTTTTTCAAATTCAAATATCGTATCCCTTCGACTCGTGTAGGACGTAGTAATAGACGAGGAGGTGACTCCGGAACATCAACATTAGACTGGGCCGGATACGCGGATG
>JAUJPO010044266.1:0-17049 GCA_032270745.1 Tiaropsis multicirrata
ATTTTTCATTTTTATATTTAAGTTTAGGCGGAAGAACAATTTGTAAAATTGAAGCCAAATATATGTAAAATAAAAAATAAAAAATAAAAAAAATAAAAAATTCTACTGATTCTTAATAAGTTTTGACATGTTCAAAAACTTTGTGTTGTGGGATTCAAAAAATCGCGAGTTTCGCGGAATTTAATTTCGCGATTTAGGGGATTTTTTGTCCACAAAAAGCCCTACTTTGTTCTAAAAAGACCAATTTTAGCAGTGGTTTTTTAAATTGTGAGAATATTCGTGTTTCATGGAATTTAATTTCGCGCTTGACACCCAAAACCGCGAAATTTAATGCCGCGAAATATAATGCCTCGAAATTTAATGCCACGAAATTTAATGCCGCGAAAATTTATTCCTTTAAGGTAGGGAAAGTGAAGAAATTATTCGGTTTCTTTAAATCCTCCTTGTTTCAAAGACATAAATGATAATCTAAAAACCGCAATCTCAAAATAACAAAACAAAAGAGAACTCACTCAGCAGTAAAGTAAACACTTTAACTCACCAACCAGTGATACATATGCATCCGATAGAACATTCCAAACAAATCAACAACATGACTTGTTAAATGTTTAATAACGAACCTTAAGAACAACAAACTCAATTTATAATCTCTTTCAATAAAAATCCCCTTACTTTGTTGTGTACTCTTTAAACGAAATATTTCTATCCTGCTGATTCCAATTATTTTAATAATGATTTCTTTTTCTCTCAATTCTTCTCTGAAAAAGTGAACCGAATTCTTAAATCGTGTAATTTCTTTTAGACTGTTTAGACTTATTTGTTTTCAATTATTTATTTATTTTCTTACATTTTTTCTGGGACGGAAATATGTTAAGATGATGAAAAATACGCCTTGAAACTAAAATTAAAAGAAATCCTGTATATCCTGGTAAAATATACGCTTTTGAAGAAGAACTTGTTTAAAGCCACCAGCCACCGGTTAGCTCAGTAGGTAGAGCGCTTGACTCACAATCGCAAGGTTGTAGGTTCGATACCGGCCGTCGTCCACTCAACGAATGAGTAGCACAAAACAGGTAAAATGAATTGTGCGGTAGGTTACTAGGAGCTTACGGCAGCTGTGGCGCTCCGCCTGAGTCTAAATCTACCCAGTAGTCTAGCGCTAGAAAAAGAGGGATAGCCTCCTCCGTTGTATGACCGCTACCGACATTAGGCCTCCCCGATTAACTTACTTACTTAACGCCACCAGTGAGCGTGGTATCTCCATCCAAAGCTGTGGTTAAAAACGACCACAACAAGATTTGGGTCACCCTTGTCAAGGCCCGCGCCACGATTTTTAAAGTGAGGGGGCCAACAAAAATATAGCGACTAAGAAGGCGCAATTATGGTTTGCTTTGCAAAAAAGTGGGGGGGGGGGCTGCTTGCGAGCTTTAAGTTTCCGCCGGATGTGTTTTCTTTTTTCCAAGAGGCTATGATGACAAGCACAAAAATTGGTTAAAAAACATTTTTAATTCGGCGTATGTGAAGATGCAATCAATATCATTTTAATTCAATTATCCATTTTAAAGCAAAAACACATCTTTGTTTTAAATCAGTAACCATATTTACGATCTATAGCCTAACAAGGGGAAAGTCTAACAAAACTAAGAAATATATTTTATTATGAAACAATGCATGATACCTATTACGTCATCTTTTCTACGAAAACATTCCTAACAGCTGGATGTCAGCTTTCATTGTTGAAAGTTCAAAATATGTGGCAAATCCCCTGATTTCCAAGGTGTTACCGAATAAGATTAGGTCATTGATATCATATGAAATACATTAATCAGGCTCGGCTACAGAGGTAGACTATAACGAGGCGTCTCCCACAATCACCCCTCAATAAGCGTATTCACGCATCACTCAAGCAATCCGATTTCACGCATTCACGCAAATCTTTCTCGAAATTCACGCATACCACGCAATGAAAAAATTCCACAATCACGCAAACCACTGGGGCCTCTATAACCAATGAAGGAGAGTGCATCAATTATATCCTTGTACCTGTGTCTGATACTGGATAATGACAAACTGAAAATCTCGAACTGGAAACAAAATAACTTGTATCCTTTTGTTGGTTGACATTACTTAAAATCCAAAAAATAAAGTCGCTCGAAAATTGAAAAAAATATTTCTCTGAAATAAGAGCTAAAAAAATGGATGAAATTATATAGAAAAAACGTGATAGAAAAATTCCCCTTATGTTTTGTTTTGTTTTTGTTGTGTGCAGTTTTATAATTATTTTCTTTATCATGACTATGTATGTACTAAACGACAGATTTTCTTTCACTTGTAAACTTTCATTCCTGATAAAAACTTTTCTGGTTTCACTTTTCTTCTTCTTTTTGTTGTTGTTTTACTGACTTTATCTCGACATAAATTTCTTTTTTGATTCTGTGAGCAACTGATGAGTAATTCTCGCTCTAACTACACCAACATGGAACTTTTTTTCCTACCCCAAATTTTAAAGAATAAAAATAAACTAATTAAGGTCTTCGTGTTTTTTAAACAATCACAAAAGTTTAAACATCTAATTAGAGTTCTACTTCACTGTTTTAGCTGGTTTTAAAGACATTAACAGTTTTTTTACTTTAATTTAGGAACCGATTATATAAGAACATTATAAGAACATTATAAGGCTTCCAAAGTTAAGAACATTATAAGAATATCATTTTAAAGTCTTTCGATGAAATAATGATGACAGGAAAATTCCTTTTCAATGATATTAAGAGCAATTTCGATAACATTTTCAGGCTTTAAATTCAAAAATTCGAAGGCTTTCAATCGTTTGTGCCGCTGGGTTTTGAAAAATGGACCCTACGTGGGATAAATATTTGCGAATTTTTATCGAAAATCGTGTTAAAAGTGATCCTTTTTTTTAAATGAGACCCTATGAAGGGATTTTCGTGTTTTTTCGACCCTATCAGGGCCTATCAGATGGTACCATTATCAGTGGCACAGCCCCGTACCCTGTTCAAAAAATCACCAGCTCAATAAAAAAGCCTATCTTATTGTTTGTTGACTTGAGCTCAGTATTTGATCACATTAACAGAGGCTGGTTATTCAAATCGATACAAATCTCACACAACTACTGCATTAGCAGAAACACCAACCAATAATTTTGATATATCGACCGACAAGGTGGGCAGGAATCTCCCCCGCTATACAACCTTTATATGGACTATGTGATGAGGGTGTTCAACCAAATTTTCTCCGAAGAAAACATTAAATTTCTCAAACTTAAATTCATAATTAGAGCAACTGCCAGTACCCGGGAAGAAATTCATGAAGGACAGAAATTGCACAAAAGACCAATTCTACAAAAAGCCTTACAGAGAAGACAATGTGGACATGATCGATTAGCAATAACCGATCGCAGCGACAGTCTTCAAGAAGTTGATACGGTTAAAGAATCAAGTAATTGGCATTGGCATTGCGCCTTTTTTTAATCATATCTGCATGGATAATTGTTTGTTAACCTCCCCTGACATAACAAAATGTTAACTTATTAAATTAACAAGCTTTTAAAAATATACTTTCCTTTTAAGTTCCAATGTCGGATATAAACTGTAAGTCGAAGCCCTTCTGCCAACTCTATTTTCAACTTAAAATCTTCATTTTTGACCTGAGTTGATTCAGTTGCAACACAAACAATTTTGAAATTTCTTTTGCTTTGGAAGAGATTTTCAAAAAATGTTAAAACTTGCCAAAATTTCACTTTTTTGAGATTTTTGTGAACCAAAGTGAAGTAAAAATACAAGTAACTTGATTGAGTTACCTTACATTCTTTTCTCTAGCTAATAGAATTGAAGATTAATTTGAAACCGCACAACTAGGGCAGTTTTCCCTCAAGTAAGTCAGTTCCGCGGCCAACAAATAATGGTCCGAAAAACGTCGGTCCGCTTTTTCGAGTTTTAGAGACTATGATTATAGATGATTTTGATTGAAACAGAAAGAAATCTTAATTTGAATAAATTTGACTTTTGATGAAGGAAAGATATTTTCATCAAAATCCTTTTTAGGTTAATATACTAAGGTTTTTCCGTGTCTGGCTTTTCGATTTCCTTAATATGTACTCGAGTAAAATCAACATTGTCTTCTTTATAGACCAAATAGCAATATTTTTGAAAAGGAATTTTGAATTATCTTAATATAGTTTGGTAACAAACGTTTCCTTAAACAGAGCAAAAATTAATCATTTCTATACGATAAAGCTTGACAAATTTAGATTTCAATTTAAAAGAATATAAATCAAAGGCAATGTCAGTCTGAAACCCCGGGGGAGGGGGGGACGGACAGTCAATCTCAAACTACCGTACGTTCAGACAAAATTTGAGTTTCAAAATCGGACCCTTATAGGCTTACTTAGTCTTATCAGCACACCTCTAGTTGAGGATTCGCCCACTTGTGTACTTTCCCTTGCCATCTGCTTCTGTCGCGTGCGTATCGTTATGCCGTTGCTACTGATTTTATCTTGCCATCTTTTTGCAGCTCTACCTCGTCTTCGTGTGCCTTGGAATTCATTTTTCAAACATATTTTGGCTGGACTCTCCTGGGACAATCTTGCTACATGTCCAAACCAAGCGTCTCTTCTTGATCATATAAAATAATCGGCATTTGGAGTTTTGCTCTCTTACGTAGCTGTTTAAGTGATATCCGGTCTTGGAGTCTAATCCCCAGTATGGGGCGAATACAGTTATTTTCGAATACTGAGAGCTTATTTTCGTCAAGCTAAGTTAGAGACCAGGTTTCTGCACCGTAGATTGCGATTGGGAGAAAGAGCGCTTTATACAATCGGATTTTAAGAGCATTAGAGACATCTCTCCTTAACCAGATGTTCTGTTCTAGTTTTCCAAAGGCAATATTTGCAAGTGAAATTAGTCTTTTGACGTCCGTAGAGGTACTAAGAACATTTGGTCCGAGGAAAATGAAGTCTTGAACAGTGTCAACATGTTTATTGTCAATTACAACTGGCTGAGGGCTGGGTGTTATGGCTTTGCACTGGCTTATAGTAATTTGCGGAATCTCATTCCGCCTTTTGATTTGCGGAATCTCATTCCGCCGTTTACTAATCTGCGGAATCTCGTTCCGCCAATTACTAATCTACGGAATTTTGTTATAACTCATGAACCAATAAAGTTTTTCTTATCAAATTTTGCACACGTCTTGATGTCTTTTGGACGAAAAATTTGAAGTCTTAAAAACGACGTCAACGAGAGATACGGCGTGAAAACGCAGGGTAGAGTAACTACTATACTGTTATTGCAGGCAAAGTGTCAAAGTGTCCATATCTCAGGAACGAGCACCTTTCATGACTCCAAACATTGTACACGTTTTGGTGTCTGTGATGCACAACTCTTTGCCAAATTTGGTGTCTTAAAGACACCGTCAACAAGAGATACGGCGGAATAACGTAAAATCACGTAACGTAAAATGTCCATATTTCAAGAGCCAATAACTTTCATGACTTCAAACTTTGCAAACGTTCTGATTGCCGTAAAACTAAAGTTTATGCCAGATTTGAGGTCTTAAAGACGCCATCACCGGGAGATACGGCGAAAAAACCTAAAATCACGTAATGCACCCTTGTCAAGCCTTTCCAGGCAAAACGTAAAATGTCCATATCTAAAGAATCAGTACGTTTAATGACATTGAACTTTGCACAAAGTAGCCCTCATTCATCCAAAACTGTTTGTAAAATTCGTGATTTATTTGATGACGTCATCGGGAGTTGGAATAAGAACCGAAACTAGAGAAAGAATGGCCAATGACCAAGCTGAAAACAATACCCTATCCTTCATCAAATCTCAAACCCGTTCGAGACATATCTGTGTTATACTATACTATATCTTTTGCAAGGCAGAATGGAGCAGAGCTAGAATGAGTAATCATCCCAGTTTACAGCTTGCTTACACCAATGACTCTTCACACTCATATTCCACAACTGAGTCAGGTGCTTATACAGAAGGTGTGATTGCCCTCAACGCACAGCATTCCCACCAGACCTGACAAATTTCCATTTGAATGTTCCCCCGAAAACAACGAGAAAATGAAAGAGTGGTTGCTTGACTATTTTAAAGAGTCGGATTTCAATAATTACCCCCAATACGCGCCATTGCCATCAGTTGAAGAACCACCCCTAGAGATCCATCTCAAGGATGATGCCAAACCTTTTGCTTACATAAAGACTGCTAAGATACCCCTTCATTGACAGCAGCAAGTTTATGAGGATTAAATGTGTGACATTGACCTCAGAGTTATTGAACATGTCCCTGAAACTGTAGAAGGTAGTTGGTGGCACATGATGGTCGTATCTATCAAGAAAGCATAATGGCTAGCCAAGGAGAATAGTAGATGCATCTGGAATGAATAAGTATTTTCGACGCAATGCTTACGCTACGGGATCGCCGTTCTAAGTAGTGCTTAGAATACCATCAGGTACATGGAAGACTGTAATAGATGCATGGAATGACTATTGCAGTATTCCATTGCATGAGTCAAATAAATATTTAACAACTTTTACAACGCCGTAGTTGGGCTCTTTCGATACAAGAGAGCTCTGGGATGATTACAATCGACGTCTTGACTCCACGCTCGCAAATTTTGAATGAAAAGAACCAGTTGTTGACGAACAATATGTTAGAACAGCACTAGTGGAAAGTCGTCAATCTCCTAATTAAGCTTGGGTCAAATAGGGTGTGTGTTTAACCTAAAAAGTTCCAATTCGCATAGAAACAAGTTGAATTTGATAAATTCCCAGTCTCTGACAGCACAATTGAACCCCAGTTATACTTAAACTACTTAAACCAGTTAAACGATCAAGCTTATCGAAGAGTCCATTATTGATGCAATAAGGAAGTTGAAATATTAGATTTACAGAAACCAACATTGGATACCAAGTATTGCAACTGTGAATCTACATTGCTGTAATGACGGTTGGAAAATCATATTGGCTGGCTATAGGTTTCTACGGAATGCTGAGATAATATGCGAAGCTTGGAGTCGCGGGCAGACGCGTTCTTTCACCTAAAACTGCGATGACATCTTGTTTGTCACGGACCACAAACCAATGACTAAACTCCTTGGTGATCGCAAGTTACACACTAAATTAGAAACACACCTCTATTCCGTCTCAAACAGAGAACATAACTTTGGTTCTTTCCAAGACCAGTCGTTTCGAATTGAACACATCATCCAACGCAGTTGACCACTTTGAGGAGTCTGATCTCATTGAGTCTGCTTTGATGGCTACGATCCAACAATCGTCATCTTAAGATTTCTTTTTATTTATATGCGTAAGTTTCATTACATCATTTTTCCTAACGGAAACATCCAAAAAAGAGGGCAAATTCCTGATTTCTTTGCAAAAATAGAGGGCAAACTTCGGATTTTTTTAGCTGTCTCCGTTAGGGAAAGTGACGTAATGCTAACTTACACATATCATGAATTACAATGTGTCAGAACAGGCTTCTCTCCAGAACTTTTCGACTGACCCGTCAGTGGAGCCTTATTGGCAATATCGGCAATCGCTTTGATGGTTGCATTTTGTACCCTAAGTATCAGAGGACAAGTTTTCTGTGAAAATATTGACCTCTGACGAGGAATGCTCTTAACTCCGAATGCTATGATTTTCATCGCGCATGCCCGGAGCATTTAAAAAATTCTAGTTGTCATTATCTCAAAGAACTACTGGGGGTTTGGAATGAAAATATCTTGGGTGAAAAAAACCCGAAGGATTAATAAGCTGGGGGGGGGGCGTTTATTAGAGACCAGCGAGTAGGGAGCATGATTGCTAACTTTCTTTTTTTTCTGAAAAGGAACTTCCTTTTCGATTCCCAAACATATGCTAACACCATAATCAATTATACCAGTATTTTTTGCGCGCCCCCCGTTTTCAAAGTGATAAAAACAATGTTGATATTTTGTGTAATCTCAACTGAGCACGGCATTTTGAGAAAGTCCACTCAAGTTAACACAAGATCTTGTATTAAATCCATTGTTCTCGTTTGAATAGAACGGCGTTTGTCTTCACAGGTTGACCTGTGATACTCACGGTATAGACTTTGTGTAACGATCGTGTTGTTGTCCCTCCGAGTTGTCCTTCATTCAGCACACCAAGGTACGTCAACAATTATCTTTCGGCCCGGGATCGAAGGGACTCGTATCATGTCATATCAAATGCATTGCGTGCTATTGTGTCCCCGTCGAGTTATCTAGTGATGGAGGGCCCGAATTTACAACTTAATCAACATTCTTGATACGATGGGGTTTAACGCACCATCTATTATTTGCTCACCAACCTTAATCTAATGATCGTTCCGAGGCTGCTGTGAAAACCGTCAAAAAACTAAGTTCCAACACCACATCTTCTGGTGTGCTTGATATAAAGAAGCTCCTCATTGTTTTTTTTTTCTCCAGCTACGCCACAACTCTCCAGATCTGGAATGCAACAGGTAATGATAGACCAATACACGAATCATTAGCCTTCGTCAATCGTTTGGAGAAGTATTCCAACACCCCAACATTCGGCAAGCATTGCGAAAGAAAGAGGCTACCTTGCGAACACAATACCATCGTATGGATGAATCTCTAGGAGCTCACACCTGATCGTTCTGGAACAGTCCTCGCAACTCTTGAGCGTGATAGTGTGCCTTAAAGACTTACCCATTTTTCAAATTTTAAAGTATTGTTAAAGTTGATGGATCTGGACGTCTGTTCTTGCGTAAATTTGAACCTTTCACTCAGAATTCCATCACCATAAAGTAATTCGTCATTTTTAATCTTCGTTAATTGTACTGACCCAACCACAAGCTGCCTCACTTCAATCAACTGGTTTCTTTCAGCTTGCTACGCACCGTTTTCATATATGTGCCGTTGTACTCGTTTAATTGTTTCCAGCACATTGGAGTTTCGATGAACGTATATCTGCAAGAAGCACAATTCGTTAGAGGATGAGAAGCAGCCTAGAGTTGTATCTTTTTTGTGATTCATTTGATGTGTTTTTGAAGTTACTCGCAGTAGCTAGGTGGTCCTGTCGCTATAAACAGCTTTTCAGATCAGACCAATATTGGCTAATCTAGACCTCCAATTCGAAACGTAACCCTAAATATTATACTCTAACTTATACCTATTAGAAACCCGACCCTGACTTTAACAAATGGCTAAGAACAGTCGAAGATACTCTCGTCCATTTACATGATTTTGACTCGAAATTGACTTGACATGAAAGGCTCGACAACATGGGTACATTACGGGATTCTACGTTTTTCCGCCATATCTCCTGTTGACGGCATCTTTAAGAATTTTAATTTAAAAGTTGAATATTACAGACACAAATAGGTGTGCAAAATTTTAAGTCATGAAAGTTATTGGTTCTTGAAATATGAACATTCTGCATTTTGCCTGGAAAGGCTTGACGATGGGACGTTATCCCTCCGTATCTCCCGTCGACGGTTTACGTAAGACCTCAAATTAGGCAAAGAGTTGCGCATCAGGGACATCAAAACGTGTGCAAAATCTGGTGTGAAGATCTTATTGCGTTCGAGAGTTATTCAGAGATTTGCCTGGAAATGCTTGACAGGGGTGCTTTACGTGATTTTACGCTTTTCCGCCGTATCTCTTCAAATTTGGCAAAAAATGTGCATCACAGACACCAAAACGTGTGCAATGTTTGGAGTCATGAAAGGTGCTCGTTCCTGAGATATGGACACTTTGACACTTTGCCTGCAATAACAGTACAGTAGTTACTCTACCCTGCGTTTTCACGCCATATCTCTCGTTGACGTCGTTTTTAAGACTTCATAATTTATACAAAGTTGCGTCTAAAAGACATCAAAACGTGCGCAAAATTTGATAAGAAAAACTTTATTGGTTCATGAGTTTAACAAAATCTCGCAGATTAGTAAACGGCGGAATGAGATTCCGCAAATTAAAGGTTCTTCGAGGCTCATCCATCACGAACTCCAAGAATAGGTTAAACAGCGTTAGTGATAGCAAGTATCCCTGCCTCATACCTACTGTCACCTCAAACCAATTGGTTAATTTTTTATCAATGTTGACATCACATTGAGTCTTCTCATACGTGTTTTTAATCACCTCAATTACAGTTTCTTTGACGCCGATTCGATTCTTCGTTTTCCAAAAAGCCTCTTTTCATATGGTATCGAAGGCACCTTTGAAGTCAATGAAGTGGTAGTAAAGATTAATGTTTTTCTCTTTGGATTTTTGCATCAATTGCCGGACAAAGAATATCGCATCTGTTGTCCCTCTGTTAGGTCTAAAGCCATACTGCCTATCGCTTGTAATTTCCTTCGTTTTCGCTTCTGCAGAGATAAGGTTTAAAACTTTCCCTGGGATCAACAGAAGGGCAATAGCTCGATAGTTTGCTGGATCTTCCTTGAAGATTGGGGTAACAAGCATCTTAGCAAAGTGAGATTGAGTACCGGCTGAGTCGAAGATCTTATCAAAGATAATCTTGAGCGCATCAAGGATTGTGTCTCCACCTGCTTTAAGCACTTCTGATGTGATGCTATCAGATCCGGGAGCTTTGTTATTTTCAGGTGATAGCTTTTTTAATTCCTCTTTCAATATTATGAATTCGTCTTCCTCAGTATGGACATGAATGGTGAGTTTCGATCATGTCAAGTGTCTGTTCATCTCTGGGAAATTCTGTGTTCAAATGGTTTTTGAAGTGGTTTTTTTGAAATTTCAAGGACTTTGGTTAGGGCTGTCGTCTTTTTCCCGTTTACACCTTTTAATGCAGAGACATTCTTTCTTGGTTTGCCAAAAAGGTTTTTTTTTTAAATCATCTTCAAGTTGTTTTATCATGTTTTCGAGCTTGATAACAGATCAGTATTTCACTAGCACCACGCTCTGCTCTAAAGGGTTGCAGTGAGATTTATGATCTGAAGAGGTTAGATATATCCCTTGATGTTTTCATCCTTTTCGACGGATGAAAATCCCCAAAATTTCCCGAAATTCGCCGGACTGAAACGCTGTGATTGGCTAAAAAAAATCACTTTGCTCTGGCCGAGTCTTTTCTCCTTATAAAATAGCTTACGCAGATTTGTATGAATTTTCTGATGAACATACAGAGCTAAGTGGAGTAGTGGATCTGCTTGGAGATTAACCCTTATACTGCACCTTGATTTGCTCAGAACCTTGAAAACCCTACCTTCGAGCAGTTCGATTGAGTTCGATTATAACTGCGATACTATTGATTATTAATCGAACTTAGTCGAACTGTGATATCACAAAAATATATATTGCAAACACTTGTAAAAATTCGATTAAAGTTCGGCTATCAAACTTTATCGAACTTTGATCGGTTGACAAAGTTCTGGTCTTTGGCATAACAGAATGCTGCCATTTTTAAGATTTTTACCCCCATCGCTGTGTTAATGAATAAAAGATAAATAAATGAAAATGAGTTTTTGTCTCATAAACCTAAGAACTCTTTTCTCTAACTCAAACTTCCATAATTCGAAACTCTAAAATTTGAACGTGTTTTCACTCCTTTGTAGTCACAAAAGGCACAGCACTCAATGCAATGAACAACTTGACGACGTGAAAAAAAAGAACTTTTGTGATTACAAAGGAACAGGCCCTAAATCAAATTTCGTTTTGTGTCAGAGCATAAGCCGTCAAACCAGATTTTTTGAAATAGATAGCTTTGTATATCTTACAAGAAGTGATCGAGAGAAAAGCAGCGCGTTTTTATTTCATGACTGTAGTACAACTCAAACTGTATATGTGCCTTACCACCACTTACTATTTCTTGAACTTCAGGACATTTTACCAAATATTTTTCTTATCAGTCAGATGAACTATATAACAACACGTACATTTCAATGAGGAGATAAAAATGTTTTACATTCGTTCAGCTTCTACTTGGGACACTGAAGAAGCATTTTAAAGTGATATGTTATTGTTTGTGTTAGTACCATCACGTTAATTGCATATTTGAAAGGCGATTAAAAATGAAAATCAAATAAATTTTCTGGAACAAGGAGGTGTGAAAGAAGAGATAAAAGCTACTAGCATAGTGCCTATCATGTTTAGTTCTCTTTTTCATCTTTTTCAATGTTATTTCTCAAAAGGTGTTAAAAGTTATCTTCATTACATCGATTATCTCACAGTTCAGTATGGTTAATTCAGCCTCAGTGAGAAATTCACTCATTCTTCCATAGCTATGCTTTATGTATATATTCAACTCATGGAATACATGTAGAGTTCTTTTAAGAATTGAATGCTTAACTTGGTACTAGTCTCACTAAAAACCAAGAAATTGAGATACAGTTTAAATCTTGTAATTCGAACTCCTATTTTTAATTACGCAACTGAGCAGTTTGAGCAATTTAGCGTGGATTTAATTTCGCGAATGACCCTAAAAATTGACATATTTTACCAAAATTACATGGTTTTGACAAAAGTTTCGCGTGGATTTAATGATTTAAATTTAATGTTACCTTCCCACGATTATCATCATTTTCAAAAGTGAAAGTATCCCTGGGTTCGAGGTTGGTAATGGGGGGGGGGGGGGTACTCGATTTCAAAACAACAGTATGTGCGGTCAAAGATTGGATTTTAGAATTCGGATCCTTACAGTGCAGAACTAAATTTGCCCAAAAACCGACCCTAACAAAGCATTTTTCCCCTCCCCAAAGTTGGTAATTTGAAAAAGTTCATCATCATAGAAGAGCAACTCATAAACAATTTGGTTAAATGAAAAGGTTACCTTTGTCATGAGGGTGTTTTACACCCGTAACCAATCAATACTTTGCCACAAATATTCAATATTGGTGCTCTTCAATATTTTTGGTTTCAGATTTACTCTGTTTATCCTGTGTTAAGAAATTGACTTCTTTACCAAACCGCTTACAAAAAAAAAATAAGGAAGAAAGATAATGAGAAAATAACAAAAAAAATCAAAGAAAAAAGAAAATCAAAGAAAATGTTTGAAACAGTTAAGAGAAGCTAAATACCTTTGTTCTGAAGTGAACCTTTTTTTGCAGGCTTTTTTGTTTCTATCTTTGAAATTTTATGGTGAAGAACAGTTTCAAATAAAGAAAAGACAATGGAAAGATGAACAACTTTTTTCTCCCTTCAAAAATTTAGAAGTAATAGTTTACAAAAAAAAAGGGAATAAAAGAAAAATTGTAAAAAACGACTTTAAGTGATTAGTTTTAAAGAAAAGTTTTAAATCCTTTTTTCAATTTCTATCTCTCCTGTAAAATATGATTTTAAAAATCTTTTATTTCTTGTGAATTATTTTTGTTTTTTGTATTTTTTTTACAATTTGTTGTTGTCATCTGGTTTTAACTGTGTACTCTGCTGTCTTTAAAATAAAGAAATCTCTTCTATTGAAAAAGCCTATAGTTTTCATGTTTTTCCTCTTTTTTTAGTACTATGACCTCACGAATGAAGCCATCTTGCATGTGGAGAACACAACAATACAACGACAAATTCAGAGAAAAAGACGCGCTCACTAACTATTAGGTATATATTTCTCATAATTCTTTTCAACATTACTCGAAAACATTACTAAGAAATCTCTGCCCTCCCTTTTTTACTGCGTCACGATAGAAGAATTTGAAATTCAGTGGCGACCAAGTTCACACATAATGCTCCAAAACTTTTGTCAAACTTCAAGTCAATGGATCATGGGATTTGGCAAATGATATTTTGATATTTTGGTATTACGACGAAAACATAACGAGAAAACGGTACTATGACTGCTTAAAAAAGAACGATATTTCGGTAATTTTAGGAATTTTCAACGATATTTTCAAAGATTTAACGGGATTTCGGGATTTAAGACCCTCAGGATATCACACCCTCAGGATATCACCCCCGAATCATATAATCCAAATCAATAGACATTTTCATAAAATAACGTAACGACCAACGACTGCCTCGTTTTCATGCAATAACCATGGTGATTATGTCTCATGAGACTCAAAGTAATAAATCTATCAATGGAGTAAAGTTTTGATAAGCTCCCTGCCTTGGGATTCGGTTACCACAGCGCCCAATTCAAAACGAGGCAGTCGTTGGTCGTGACGTAATTTATGAAAAGGTCTATCCATCACACCAGAACATCTCTAATTTTCTCATTGGTAAATACAAAATTGGGCTTTTACCCCTGATTGTTGAGGAAGTCGGACAGGTCCAGGGGTCACTATGGTGACAAATCCAGAGAAGTCCATACAAATCAGGAAAAATTCAGGGTGATAAGCATGAAAATACAAAAGTTGGATATCCTCAACATGCAAATTCAAGGGGGTGTTGAAAATCCAGGGGAGCCCAAGAATTTTAGTCCGATGAGGATGTAATGGATGGATGAGCGCAGAGGATGTAATGGATGGATGAGCGCAGAGGATGTAATGGATGGATGAGCGCAGAGGATGTAACGAATATTTTCTGGAAAAGCCCATTTTGTAAATACACGAATGTGTATCTCAATTTCTTGTGAGACTAGTACTAAGTTAAGCATTCAATTCTTAAAAGAACTCTACATGTATTCCATGAGTTGAATACATAAAGCATAGCTTTGGAAGGATGAGTAAATCTCTCACTGAGGCTGAATTAATCATACTGAACTGTGAGATAATCGATGTAATGAAGAAGATTTTTAACACAATTTGAGACATAACATTGAAAAAGAAGAAAGAGAGAACTAAACATGGTAGGCACTATGCTAGTAGCTTTTATCTCTTCTTCTATCTCTTTTTCACACCTCCTCGTTCCAGAAAGTTTATTTGAATTTTTGATCGAAATCATACTAAAATATTCTTAACATATTCTTACATTATTTTCAGTCTCTGTTCTAAAAAATGCGCCAAAAGAGTAATATAATTTTGTTGAAAGACAAGAAAAGAAGCATAGGCAAGCTGAATTACAACATAACGTTTGGAAAAAGTGCTAAAATGTTCAAAAAACAGACCCTATCAGAGTGAATTTTTGGACGATTATGCCTAGCCCTTTTGGATGTTCTTACTTGCCCCATTTTTAGCCTCAGGTGTTCTTATTGATATTCTTAATATAAACCCAAATAACAAAGAAAAATGTATTTTCACGAGAGAACCGTAATAACACCTTTTAAAGCGTGAAAGATCCTCACTAGCAGTTGCAGAAAATTAGTTTTTCTTAATTCCAGCCTTGGCACGTTCTTAAGATGTTCTTAAATTTCGAACAAATCTCAGTCTGAATGTTCTTATAAACTACTAGAAAAACTAAGAAAAAGAACATATATAAGAACAAATATTGAAGTCCAGAATTCTAGGTTTTTGTTCTCAATATGTTACCGACAAAGAGCATATTTCAACATTCAAGCAACTCTCTTCACAAATTATCATCGGAAGGCTTTAAAATGTTCTTAACATTTTCTTAACTTTTTGGTTTTTGAAGCATTATGTTCTTATATGGTTGTTCTTATACAATGAAAAAAGGTGTGTTCTGACATATCTTCACACTCTACAACTTATTCTTCATCGTCTTCCATCCATTCTTCATAGAAACACTTAGTTTGTCTGTGCTTCATCTTTCTGTTATTTCTATTTTTCTTTCTTTTTTTCGTTCGTTTTTTTTCTGTAGAAGTATGCGGCTTTAGTTATTTTTTCTTGAACACAAGTCTATTCAAAAAAATGAAAGAACTTCTCTGATGACAGGAAAAATAATCGCATCTAAATCTCTTATTCTTAATCCCTTATTGCCAAACCTATCTTTCCCCAGTGCAAAAAAAAGTTTAAAATCCATTTTAAAACAAAAAGATTTTCCGATGACTTTCCTTCTTTTCTCCATTTATTTATCCTTGTCTTTAAGTATATTATTTTAACGGAATATATTTTTAGAAATGAAAGATTTCTTTGGCTTTCTTTTAATTCCTTCTTCCTACGAGTCATCATTCCTTCTTGCTTGATGATGAAATTCCAGTCTTATTCAAGGATTTATTTAGCCTGGAGACACATGCAATCATCTCTTCTTTTCTATATTCCGATGACGGCGAAGAAATAATAGCATGGTGAAAGCACTCAATTTGAATACCCAATTTGATCATGATTTGATTGACATTTCATAATATCACCCAAAGAAAATTTAGGGAGACAACTTCTAAACCCTTTCAGTGCCAGAGCCTTTATTGGGTACTTTTTGGTTAAAATGAGATAGGAGAGACTTTAAACATCTTCTGAACCAGAAGGAATTAGAGTTGTAGTTAATAGTCCCTCTTCATAGGGGCCGTTGAAACTGTGCGGCCTCAAATTACTCATGTTTCAATTATATTCGCTGGAGGACAAAATCTAGTTTAACTGACTCAAGTTTCTTTTAATTTATTTCACTCATTGGCCAAAAACGGCTAAAATTTCAAGAAGAAAAGAAAAACATGTGAATTTTTATGCAAAATCCAAAATCTTTGGAAATCGAACAAGCTACCTACCTCCTACATTCATCTTCCAATTTGAGACCACGTGGCTTTTATTACAAATCTCTAAGAATCGCTTGAATAAAAGAGACAAATTTTTTTCGCGACAGTCAAATGGGCCATTCGCAAAAGTTAATTCTCACCACGAAATCTAGTCAAATGGTCCATTCGTGAAAGTAAAACCTAAAATTTTGCTTGCTTTATTCTCCAAACTCGTTTAAGAGATTTTATTATGGAAAACCTGAGTGGTCTCAAATTGGCAGGTACTTCTGAAAACTGATTACTGTCTTTTCTCAAGAACCACTTTATAATAAATAATTCATTTCTTGATTAGGTTCTTTTCTCAATTTGTTTCCCAAGCCCTCAAAATGATTACGTTATCTGATATTTTATTGCATACTTGATTATGATTGACTGACAGCTTCAAGTTCGAATTTGGGTTATTCATCAAATTCAATGAGAAAATGAAAAAAACAAGCTTCTCTCAATTAAGCATCTTCTACTGTTGCTAAGATCAAGGATATATAATAGAACTCTGGATAAACAACTTGCTGAGTTTCCGTAGATTTTTCATGTTCTAGCTATGTCCG
>JAUJPO010044277.1:0-17043 GCA_032270745.1 Tiaropsis multicirrata
CGGACTTCTGTCCGGTGATTTTTCCAGTTATTTGCGCACCGGACAAACTACACCGGAATGTCCGGTGAATCGGCAGGTACTGGTCACACACAGGCTTTTGTTTGTTTATCAAAAATCACATAAAACAAAAAATGGTGCAGAAGCTATACACTAATTAAAGATAAAACAGAAAGCTAGTGCAACTCATCAAATGTATTATGTTGAATAATTGAATAAACAGAGGCAAACGATTGAAAATTTAATCTACCTGTGTTGGAGTGCTAAATGTCAGATTTAAGTCGTTCCCAGTTGCTTCAGCATAGTTCCTAGATTGTACAGCAGTTTGAAGCGCACGAAGATTGTTAACTTTCAAAAGTCTTCTTGAGAATGAGAGTGCCATGATGTTTCAGCAGTTCAGCTACCTGACTTCTTGACTTCTCCAAATTCCAAGGTCGGTCAATTTCTGAGCAGTGTACTTTCGCTTGCTCCCGCACGAAAAATGCACGGATACTTGATCCCAAAAGTAAATCTGTTTGGAAGTTACTGCCTGCTTTGAGCTTTCTATTTTCTTTCTTCCTCAAGAATTCGCTATACATAAAAGATAATAATTTGTTTATAAATTTTCTTTATCAAGATTAGAGATAGAAACTAAAATTGAGTATTATTCGTTAGTTCTTAATTTTCTAGGATTTTTCCCAGGAATTTTGTGTCCTGACAAATGTGAAAATCTGCCATTTTGATTTCTCCTTCATTTCATATATTCATATCATAAACTCTGTGGCGGAGAACATCTGGATTCTTTGTCCGAAGTTTGTGACGCAACGGGGGTTATCTGATATTCCGATGGCGGTTTGGCGGCCGCCCACGCTAAAGCTCTTAAGGATGGGAGCGGGCCAAACTTTTTAAACGGTTTAAATTTTCCCAACCTTCAGAGCTTTAGCGTGTCGGAAAAAATTTTCACATCTGGTCACCAGATAACAACGGGGGCGGCGAGAACAAAAAGCAAGACGCGATGTAGTCTGATTTAAATTTGCAGACCCATGCTAAAACCGTATGACGTATGCAACGTGTCTGTATCTATAAACACCCCTGTCTCAGTGACCCGGTGGGAATTCTTTTGTCAGTGGGGATAAATGAAGAGACATAAAATCCAACGGGGTTATCAAAAAAGGATTTTTTGCCACTGGGGATACGAAATTCTATTGTTCGTTGTTAGAATTGTTGGGGTGGGGATAAGGCACTTAAGACAACCAAAATTTAGTAGGGATATTAAAATGTTTACGTTTTTCAAACTTTCAATGGGGATGGTCCTTTTTCAAATGGGGACGATTTTTTGGGCCTATATTTCCAGTGGGGAGGGGGCGGCCCCACCGGGTCTGTGAAATGGGGTGTCTATAAGAAGCACGTTTAGTTAGAGGATGACAAGCAGCCTAATATAAGCCTGGGTCATTTGAATATATTTCGCGAGAATAACTTTCGCGAAAAAGGCAATTTGAAAATCTTTTCTCCATGATTAGGACACTTTTCATGCCTCTCTCTTTCTGCTGTAAACCCCTCCAAAAAAAATTACTGTGAAAAATTTCGGAGAAAAAATGTTTCGTGGAAATTAACTTTCGCGAATAAAGACATTCAGCCATCGTTGGTTCAGCATTTTTCGCGGGAACTTACTTTCGCGATTTTGTCAAAAAATCGCGAACTCGCGAAAGTTTCTTTCTTTAAGCTTAAAAAAAAGTACATTTTGAGTTCAGATTTTTATATGGTTCGTTTTTGGTAGCAAAATTGCATCAAAAATTTCAGAGTTAATTATCACGGTCATCAAATCAAAAACTTTGCCTATGGTTGGTTTTCAATCGTGATTAGCACGTCCATTAATAACTCAATTTTGCCACCAAAAGCCAACCATCCCTCCTAAGAGTAGAACAAAAAAATTTATCGGTTTATTCTTGTATCTTGATAATAAAATGATCTTCAAAAAATTATTATAAATAAAAATTTAAGTAATTAATTAATAATAGTTGTTTTATACAACACATATAAAAAGTACACACTTTAAAACTTGTTTGTATATATTTGGTAAAAGTCTTTTTCATTAGCACACTTTAACCCGCGAGGAAGCCTTCGAATGTTCTTAAAGTGTTCTTAATTCTATTTTATCACCCTCGACTCCAGGGCCCAAATGATTCCGTAGAATGGGTGGTGACCGTACTGAAAAAAGAGGAAATCATTTGTATCCAGCCACGCGTCCATCAGAAGTCTCAATAGAGTTCGCTGGTCAGATAAGGCCTGGAGTCGAGGGTGCTATTTTATAGCTATTTCAGCTGCTGTTTTGAAGCAATTTTCTTCAGGATGCTAAGAAGAGTAAGTATTATTCGCGACGTAATGTACGTAAGATGTTGTGAACCTGCCAATTTGAGACCACTCAAGTTTTCCGTAGTAAAGTCTCTAAAACGAGTTTGTAGATCAAAGCATCGAGACAAATATTTGTCTCTTTTATTCAAGCGATTTTCGTACTAAAGAGCGAAGTGGTATCAAATTTGTCTTTAGTTTTATTAGTTAGTTACTTCAAGGTTCTGCGGTTCCGTCGCAATCAACGGCGATTTTTAAATAAACGACGTCATCTTGGACGTATGTACGGCTCTCGACTTCTTCTTGTTTTGCAAATTTAGCGCCGCCAAAAGACGCATTTTTCTCGATCTTCTTGGGCTGTCCGAGAAATGGTTCGTTGTCCGCACAAGGGTTTGGTTTGATGCTGAATCGTATATGTTTGCGTAGAGAAGGGTCGTTGTTTTGATCCAATAGATAGAAGGATACTCGATACGAAAAAGGCCATTTCAATAGGTTATCATAAGCACCTGTGAAAAAATAAAATTGAGTTAATTATTTGTGAACATCTTTCAATCGAAGGTAATATCTTTGTAGAGTTTATTCAAGATTTCTCTGCAATGATCTTATACTGTGAGTATTATCGCTTACAGGAGGTAGGCTTTTATATACAAGGTACAAGGAGTAATTAGTTTCCATAAGGTAATAGGAAAATTATTGAACTATCCTCCATTGGTTAAAGCCTACCTCTGTATCCGAAAGCCTGATGAGATAATAAAAAAGAAAAGTAAGAACCGAAGGCGATATGATAAGCTTTCTGACATTATAGACGACGCTTTGCAAACGTAAACGATGGCCTCATCCCGCGCGACCGCCGATTGTCGCCCTGGGATCGAAGTTGTCGAGAATCGGGGATGGAAGTAAAAGGGCATTTGTAACATGCTATTTTTTAAGCCGGATACATATATGAACCAGGGAAAAATTAATAATTAATGGTGAACGAAAAATACAAGAGAGGGCGAACTAAGCTACGGGCATACAGACAGACAGACAGACCGACAAAAGAACGAAGGAAGGAAGGAACGAACAAAAACGAGTGATTAAAGAAAAATCTGACCTTTCAGAATACTAATGAAAGCTGATATATGCGTTCCTTTCCCTTTTCCATCACCATTTAAGCATAGCGAGGCTGCTAACCGGTAACCATGGCGACTTGTATAAAAAGGCGGACTGAACAACGTGGGCGTATTTCCGTTTTTAGCTTCTTTCATTTTACGTCCAAATTCGTCGATGCGCCAAATCAATTGTGTTCTATAGATTCAAGATAATCATACAACATATATTATACAATCGGTGACCTAGAGAATGACTTTTCGTATTCTACAGATTCGTTTCTTATCAAATTCATAATATATCCCTAATGGGCAATTACTCTAAAACAGAAGGTAACGTAAAGGCTCAAAATGTTGAGGTTTAAACATAACGGAAATCATAACTTGGAAACGATACCGACAATCATTTTGCACATCTCCAGAAAAGTATATCATAGCGACGGTGGCCGAGAGGTTTGAGTGTTCGCAAGGTTGTGGGTTCAACCCCCAGTCAGGTCAGACCAAAGACTTGAAAACTGGTACTCGCTGCTGTCCTGCTTGGCATTAGCATTAAGGAATTAGAGCGAGGGTAAGTGGAGAAAACCAGGGAATCGAAGTCAACCCCCAGTCAGGTCAGACCAAAGACTTGAAAACTGGTACTCGCTGCTGTCCTGCTTGGCATTAACATTAAGGGATTAGAGCGAGGGTAAGTGGAGAAAACCAGGGAATCGGGTCGCCCTCGACTGCGGTCACAAACTTATTTACTATATCATAACAACAATAGCAACAACCGTTTGAGTTTTACGTAGGCCATCTATATAGAGAGCGAAAATCGATGCACTAACGATGGTGCCACTGATGCCTTTAAATAGTTAATTCAAAAAAGGGTCAAAACCTATGTATCACAACAACAACAGCAGCAAAAGAAAATAATTTACTGACCTATTAACACGTTCCATATCAGCCAACCGTGTTTGATGCGTCTCCAACAGTGCACCGTGGTCTTGGAGTAATTCGTGGTGTTGATCAAGGCGCTGACCTTGTTTCATAATGATATCATAAAGCAATCGAACATGCTCAATGATACCAGTCTTGTAATGGCGAGCCAGTTTCTCTCTTGCGCACTAAATCCAATGAAATTTGAACGAACAATTAGAAGTTGTTTACACGACGTTATTTCAACATTGTTCCAAACGTTCAAATAACGTTCTGCCATTGAAACAACGTTGTTGGGGCGTTGAAACAGGTGTTACGTGCCTACTGGGTTTTGTCCCGCATTTTAACTTAACTTCAGTCGCAATAGACTAGCAAGCGTCTGGTTTTCCTGAGACACAAAACGCGGGAAATGTGCTTATAAAGTGATGCGCACAGGCGGGAAAATATTCTTATAAAAAGAACGCCATGGGAATGAGAGGTTTGGTAATGGCGAACCTAGTGAGCGTGTTTCAAGCGAAGCTGCAGCAAAATACAACGACTAGTTACTAGTCTACAGTCGCAACTAAATCCAGAACATTTCCCAACTCAAAATTTTTATTTGTTCGGGGTTTTTTAAGGTAGGAAACGGATTTTTTTCTCGGTTGAGCCAGAAAAGAATCTTCCCCGCATTTAAAACCATGCGAAATTTTTAGGTGCCGCAAAATCATCCGTTTCCTGGCGCATTCAGTGGGTCACAGACACAGGGGTGTATTAAACAACGGCGGGTACAGAAGAGTGTTGACTTCCCAATTAGAAACATGAGCAAAATCAACACTCTCTGTCAATTTTTTAGGAACTTTCTGTATCCGCCGCCACTGTATTAAAAACAAATGATTAAAAACAAATGAAACAACGCACTCTATGTGGGCATCCGATTTCTTCAAACTGGCAAACAATTTTGGTTCTTGGGCAATCTTCTTCGATGTGTTTGTCCAACTCATCTCTGGCGATGGTGAGCTTCTTGTCACATTTGTTTGGACAAGGTAGAGGAACTTTCAAACACTCTTCCAAGTGAATCTTGAAAAGTCAGAAGAAAATTTACAAAATTAAATTTTGACAAGGTAGAAAATTTTATGAAATCAAGAATGTTCTTGTTGCTGTCACTTTGTTTAAAGAGAGTGCTCAACTTGGATATGATGGAGATAATGATTTTTAAAACACGAACGTATCTCTTGAGTCTAGAATCCGATGGAAATTCCTACTTTATTAGAATAACTTTCGCGAATTAAGCGAAGTTTGCTTTTTTAGTCAAATTCGCAGAAAGTTTTTCGAACAAAATATAAAGTTTGACAAGATGACAATAAATAATTGTTTTTTCTGTAGCCCCAATCAGGAGAATTCATGAACTTGACAAAAGAAATTTCATCTTCATAAGATGGAAACACAAACAACAAACCGACACCCAAAATTCATCAGCAAGAAGCGAATATTATCATAACCTAGTCAACCAACTCACCTTTTTCTCCTCTCTCAAGAAACGCGAGTCACAGAAAGCACAAGAAATGATTTTCTTTCGGCAATCTTTATCCAAATGTTTTTGTTGGAAACGTCGCTGAAATTTCGCTCCGCAATCGTTGACGCATAGAATATCAGCAAACTCACATAAAGCCATATGTTCCTAAAAAGAATCATGAGAAAATTTGTTAATATTGGGATTTTGATTGTACTTCACGAATATTTATTTTCTGATCGAACTTTTTCCTTTATCCCTTTTCAAAAGAATCATCTTGACGCATGATTTTCAGTTAAACTGATAGCAGATCTTGACATATACTGCGCGCACCATAAAGGGATGCAGCGATTATGAAGCCATGGAATCTACAGCGCAGTGTCCTGTGAGTAGAGCGGAGGATCTGCTTGGAGATATGCTTGATACGTCGTCAGAGAATAAGAAAGTTTTTTTTCGTCAGTTTTTGAAAAAGAAAACTCGAAAACATCACCAAGGCTTTGATGTCTTTAAAGAGATGAAGAAATTTCGGGTCTGTATTTTTAACAACCTGTGACATCAAGGCTAAAATACGCGGGATCAAGCCTAGTGTTACAGACGAACAGATTTCAGAATATTAACATATAGACTGAGCTGGCAAGCCAGCCTCGCAAGCCGCTGGCGTGACATTCTATAGGTCCGACGGAACATTAAGATACCTGCACGCCATTATGATAGCCTGTCCATTTACATCCCCACTCATGATTGTTACATTTGGCTTCTAAAGCCATAATTTCCATGTTTAAGTCATTGTCCAATTTGCACTGAAAAATATAAATAAATTATAATGAAATTATACTTAAATTCAAAACATTTTGATCAAGTTCGAAACAGTTTATGCTCAAAATCTTGTAGCTAGACACATCCAGAAATGTTTTTGCTATATAACTAAAAAATCTTATTTTAATCTGGAATTGCGAAGAAGAGTTAATTTACTTTATCCCGACTGATTGAAACTTGGTCCACTGGACATCTTGGTTCCACTCTATGAAAAAGCAAACAAAAATATTCATGACATGCATTAGGTGATCTTTTCTACGGAAATAAAAAAAAACGGGCGTTTGCTACTAATTTTATTGTTGAAAATTCAAAACTACCACAAGAGAAGAAACTTTCGTGGAATTTAATTTAGCGATTTAGAGTTTCAAAATAGGAAATTTAGCGGAATTTAATATCGCGATTTATGGGATGCGTGGTTAATCTATGGGCTACTTTTGCCTAAAAAGGTCAAACTTTTTAAATAATTCCGTGCTTCGTGGAAATTAATTTCGAATATATTGCACCCAAATTCGCGAAAATTTATTTTCTTAAGGTAGAAAGTAGCATATACCCAAAGTATTTCAATGGTTAATTACAACTGGAAAATAACAAAAAATTCAAAAGGTCATTTCTCTGTAAACTCATAACCCTCTGGAAATAATTGTAATTCAATCTCTCAAAAACCAGAAATTCAAATTGACATCCTCATCATCAATAGTGAATACTTTTGTAAAATGAAATAATGCTCTAGATAACCATCATTGGTTTAGAAATAAATGGAGCTATTCTATTGGTTAAAAATGACGTTACAAGTCAAATGCGACTTCCACTCAACTATTACAGAATCTTTTCTAAGTAATTTCAATGATCTGCATCTTAATCCATTGGATCGGGCTTCCACTGTTTTGAAAGTGAGGCCAGTTTTGACAACAATTCAGTCGTGTTGTTTCCGTTTTTAGAAGAGCAAATTCTGCAAATATCGGAAACAATATGGCGGATTTTCGCCAAAAACTGGACAAACTTTTTTCACGGGAATCCATAAAGAGAAGCCCGATCCAGTGTATTATATATACAGATCAGTGGTAATTTCCACCAGAAAAAAAGTCGCACCATAAGTCTGCAAAAATCTGAGTAAATCAAGAACGTAGCAACTAACTCACCGAAGATATTCGTGATAGCATGACGAACAAACGCGATGTCCGCATTCTTCGAACTGTACCGGATACCGTAGCACATCTTTACACTGCGGACAAGTGTACCTTTTCTCAAGAGGTAAAATAAAAGTGACCTTGAATCTTTCTTGTGGTGCAATTGGAGACATACCACGCATGCTCGAGTTAGATGCGATACTAGCACTAGATGCTGGTCGTGATCCCTACACGGATGAAACAGAGTGTCAAGCATTATTAGAAGTTTGTTGCAAAAAAGATTGCCAGTAAAATTGCTTCCATAACACTGAACTTGACGACCGACGGGGATGTGTCACGACAGAGACTGAATTTTTACAATTTTTTTATCAAATTTGCCTGATTTTTGGACCCTGTCAGACCAGAAGGCAAAAATTTCTCAAAGATTTTGGAAAAAAGGGCTACATTTTTCAAAAAACCGACCTTATTGCAGTAAATATTTTTGGACTTTGACGATTTTGGGACCCTGTAAGACACTTCAGACCTTCTAACGGCCGGCACGCTCCCGTATTCAATTTGTTGTAAAAATTCTTAAAATGATAAATCAAACACAAAACAAAGTTCACTTACCACCATTTCATGTTCTTCTTCTCCCACCACTTCTCCATCTTCTTGTTGTTCGCTTTCCCCGGCCTCTGGTGGTGGTTGCTCTTGTTCTTGCTCTTGCTCTAGCATTTCGTTTGGCTGTTCTTGTTGTTGTTGCTGTTGCTGTTCTTCTTCTTCTTCTTCTTCTGCTGGTGATGGATCTGATGGATCATCTTGTGGCTGGACCTCATCTAAGACGAAATCACCCAAAAACAATGTATGAGGATAAATAATTACCTTTATAATTCATGATATCCATTACGTAATCTTTTCTACGGAAGCATCCCAAAAAGCTGGGTGCCGGGTGCCACCAATCTACAATTTTCAACAATAAACCTATAATGGCAAATATTCGACCTTTTGGAATGCTTCCGTAGAAAAGATGACGTAATGGATATCATGAATAACTGATTTATAGATAATTGTCTTTACTCTTCTTGACACTCGCTTTATATAATACATATTGATCACTTAAAAATAAAAAAGACTCGCACGCTTCAAATTTATTTTTTTGCCACGGCAAGTCATGTGATATACTTTTCAACCAATGAGATTATGGTTTCACTCACTCAAAGATTTTGCTTAATTTTAGTAAGTGTTCTGTTTTGCCCCAACTGTGACGTCATGCCGTGGCAAAGAATTGTATTATGATACAAAAATTTAAATAATAATTCAAATTCTCATCACAAAAACAAGGCCTGATTTAGATGGGCCGTTTTGTTTTATTTGCCAATGTTTCGATGTCAAACATGTAGTGCAAAAGTTCGAAAAGGTTGCTATCTAAGTGATGATAAGTTTGAAGCAATACAGTCCAATTATTTACGTCAATAAAAAAACTAAATGACAAAAAAACATTTCTTTACAAAAACACAAAAAAAACACAATTTCAACCTTCAGAATCTGATGATCTGGTATCCATAAGATCCAAAACCAAATGTAGAGTCGAATTGAAAGTCATCTTGTTGTTAAAGAATTTATCACCATGCAAATTCAAAGGACAAGGACTTTCTTCAAGTTTTTCATTAAAACACAACTAAATCTTTGCGTTTAAAAAATCTCCAGGAAAATTATTAAAAATGAATTACGTGCTGGAATAGCTAGGAGCACTAATTTTGTGTACATAAAATCCTAGTTTTTCTTCTCTGGTATTTTACAAATCCTCTCAAAGAAAATATTCAAATCAATTTAAACGTCAAAAATAAAGACGTTCTTTTGAATGCTCAGAAAATAGGAAATAAAATTGAAAACAGACAAATAATTTCATTAAAATTTACCTTGAGCCGGAGTTGCTTGCTGTTCGCTTGTTCCTTCCTCCCCCTCAGTGGGGTGTTCCCCTTCAGCCTTGGGAGAGGTAGGGGGTACTTCCTCTTCTACTGCCTGTTGCTCCTGAGGGGTAGGAACTTGGGATCCAGGTTGTTCTTCCTCTGACATGACAAAGTGAAGATTGGAAGATCCAAAAAAAAATCAAAATCAAAACAAAATTCCAAAAAAATATTATAACAAGAATGTGTGTTTGTGCTGAAGTGTTTTGAGTCTTTCCTTTTCTCCGATATTTGTGTATAAAAGGTAACGCTTGGTGACTAAAAGGAGTTTGTTTTGAATTTCAGCGGAAAATATTGTTGCTATTACTAAATATGCATCCCATAGTGACAGCTTTCTTGTCTTTGATTTTACGGAAAAACTTAAATCAAGTTATGAATTGATAAAAAAAAAAAATTACATAAAATATTGAAATAATTTGTTTCGTATAGTAACTGATGAGTTTGAATCTTTTTTGATTCAATATCTTTTTAGTGTCAAAGATTTGAAAAAAAAAAATTTTCTCTAAAATAAATCGAAAGTCTTATTAATTTTTTATTAAATTTTTTTTCGCTCAAAAATGTTACATTTTTCATTGATACTCCTGGGTTAGTCAAATTAGTTGTAAGCATTATATAAAATCCGCAGCTTAAAAACTTTTAAAAATATTTGAAAAATTCTACTTTGGAGTTTTTGAGAAAAGGTCATTAAATACTCAAACAGAACCGTGAAAAATTCTTAAAAATAAAGTGTAGGTATAACATCTTTCTTACAAAATGAAGATTGTCCCCAAATCGAAGACAAACCTTACTATAAATACTATATGATTATGTCGAAATGTAACATATTTCTTGTATTGAAAACCACAGGAGCTTGGTAAAAATACTCTAAATATGGTTTGCGTTGATTATCTTTTCTAAAAATAACACTCTTTTTCTTTTATAAAAACAATCTTTTAAGAACATCGAGCTTCAGGTTTGGTTGTAAATTATATAAAAAACTATGAAGAACTCACAATTTAAGCATGGGATTTTCCTAACCAAGGGAAGCATTTTAGGCATCAATTCAAGAGTGGGGTGGGATACTTGAAAAAGTGTGGATCAGAGTTAAGGGCGTCTAAGCCTTTTGTTTACAAATGTAATGCTTCATTGATAAGTTGTGGATACTTCTTTTCGTCTATCAAAATTTAGGTTAAAATCGCAGCTTTCCACACTAAAAATGCCAAATTCTGTTTAAATTTGGACCCCCCACCCCCAGATTTTAATCCCCAAAATTATCATGATTTCATGATTAATAGATACTGTAACCGTGACAAACAAGACTTTGGCGTTTATAGAATAGTGACTTATGATCAGATTTATAAGCTTGTTGAACGCAATAACCAATATTTCAAATTTAACAACAACACATGCAAACATATCATGCCAGTCATGATAATAGAATTTGCAACATCCAAAAAGTATATAACGTCCAACTAGTAAGCCGTTTAAATTACTGACCAGTAACAAGAAAAAGCTACCAAAAATATGGAATTTCGCATGATACTTGAGTCGAGTGTTGATGAAAGATTTTAAAGTACCTCCCATCATTCATACAAAACCTCAACACACTGTTTGAATGATATCAACGATCAAAATCTTCATTTTCTAATTCTTCGTTAGGTGCACACTAAAGATAAAATAAAATTATTTGACTATCACAAGTAGGTAGGGAGGCCTAGTGTCGGTAGCCGCCGTACAACGGACGAGTCTATCCCCCTTTTCACAAGCACTACACTTCTGGATTAACTTAGACTGAGGCGGAGCGCCAAACCTGCCGTCAGTTTCTAGTGAATAACACACAATTCAATTAACCTATTTTGTGCTATTGATTTGGGAGTGGAAAATGGCGACTGTGAGGTGAGCACTCTACTGACTAAGCTGACTTTCTGCTGATTTTCTGCTATTTAAAAAAAGTTTACAACATTTTGACCAACGTTGGAGTAGTCTGGAAACATACTCTACATTCTATATTAACTACCCAAACCAACAAGAAGTTATGAACATTTTCAAAATGTAGTAGTGTGAACATATCGAAATAATAAAAACATTTGCAATTAAGAGTCGCACGGCATTTACACATCAGGAGTAACACTAACAATATTAGACGGGTTCCCATCTAACGTTGAAGCGGATCAAAATCCTTACTAGATATTCCACAAAACAAATTTGACCATCGTCATTCAAAATCATGTATTGTAGAGACAGAAATCCACGGTCATCCATTCGTATAGACACCTTGTTTGAAGAAACGAGTGCTTTCGTTGAAGGCTTCAGTAATGATGTTTTGTATCTGTAAGAAAAATAATACTATTCATATAGCACACCTTGTATAATATAGCACACCTTGTCCAAGAAAACTAATGCTTTTTGTTTAATTGTAGTCTTTTATTGGTTGCTGTCTCTTGGGAATTTTCCGTAACAGCAACAATTTAATTAGATAGCATTTTTTTTGTTTGTTTGCAGTAGCATTTTCACGCCTTTTTTTGCAAGTTATGGTTGTTTTTACTGTGGATATGTAAACATATACATTTTTTATCGGGATTTTTATTCTCTTGTTTTTTATTGAATTTTAGACCTGAAGATAATCAATAGATCGAAATATATAGTCAAATAAAATAATTGCTCGTTGTTGGTTTATTGTACGAAGAGGACATGCCATACAATGTTTTTGCTAAATCGCCTTTGTTTAAGGTTTAAGGTTTTAGTAATCATGTTTTGTAACTGTGAGAGATAAGAAGTGTAAAAATAATGACATTTTGATCATTAGCTTGTCAGCTTGTAGGACATAATACATCATGCATTAGAAAGATACGGGTAAAATATTGACATTGTAATTATTATCATATCAATCACCAATTAATCTTCTCAAAGTGAAAGACATCATTGTACATCATAGTACAATAATATAATATATTATGTACTCTAATAATGTTATAACACAATATTCAGAATACAATTTTTTCACCTGTTACTTTGTGTTTGTACACATTCGAATGTCTCAACCATTTCAGAGTCTTTTGGATAATCGACCTAAACAAAAATGAAATAAATAAATCAGATGAAAGTTCTTCCACAAATCCACAGATCTTTTGTCACATTCGAATATAATAAGGGGTACTTCGGCAAAAAAAGGTAGGAAATGTGCTGTTAGTTATAAGGAACCATATTTGGCTTTCATAAAACCCTAGTAGGGATACAAACACGAAAATTGAATTAATCAGACCCTCAGGGTCGAACCCATACGGCACACTTCCATCGGACCATAGTAAGTAATTAATTAAAGTAAGTAATTGACGAAACTTCGAACAAAATATTGACGGGAAATAAAACCAATTTTGCTTACATGTGCGTTTTTTCTCCCTGCAGCAGACACAAGGGTCGCGTTCAGACTACAAAGTTTCTCTAAGTTGTACTCAGTTGATGTGGGAATTGATATTTTATTGCTACGTTATTGTTAGAGTTAGTTTTTTTGTAATGGAACGAAAAAGGAATCCCCTTTCTGCAAACGTCGGTGCGATATCACCCTTTAGAATTAAAAAACATTTCATGTGAGAGAAAAATATTCGTGCTCATTACGACCTCATTAAAACCTTAACAGAGGCCAACAGAAGGTCTTAAAAATCCTTCTTTACAAAAATCATGAAAATTTCAAAGAAGCATGATTTTTACAAGTCTATAACGACCTCATTTAAACTTTATTTTTGAAACCAGAAGGTGATTTCTTTTCCGACCTTGGTTTCTCTAATGACAAAATCAGACTGAGAGAAAATAGGAAAAGAATAGAATCGAACCAAGCTTATCACCAAAACGTCTAGTCTGAACGCGGCCAAGATGTTTTTACAGTGATACCTTAATATTTCTTTTGATCGTCAGTAGAAAAGATTCTGATTTTGATATCCTTATTATATTCTGATTACGTCTCTTTTTGATCCCTACTGACAAAACAAAACTTTCACCGGGACATTGAGATATGGGTGTAAGGACAACCTCGATTCCAGGGCGAATTGTCGGCAGCCGCGGCAGGGGAAATGAGAAAAAGAAGAGGCCTAAACGTCGTCTCTAACGTCAGAAAGCTTATCTCCCTGAGTACGAGGTCGACAAAGTGGCAATCTTAAAGTTTGATCGATTCTTGACAAGCAGCATAACTAGAGTTTTGAAGCGATCGAATTAAACAGTTTTCTTTGGAGATTGCGTCAATGTCAGAAAGCTTATCTCCCTGGGTACGAGGTTGGCGTAAGAAAAGAATGGAAGGAAATAAAGTCAATTTCTTTGGCGGCTTACATGTGCACTTCCAGAATTACCAAAAGTCGAGATTCTAAAATAAGGTGCGTCAGGTGACATAAGGATCTGAATGACATCCGATGTCATGTCCAGTTCTTGGAAAGCGTCTTTTAATGCCAGACTCTACGATGAAATGAATGAGAAAAAATTAATTCAATTAACCTTGTCTTGTCTCGAGTTCACAAAATACAAATTTTTATCAAGAGTTAAAATTGCTAAAGTTTATTTCCAATTAGCGACCATCTAAATTCTTACAAGACGTTAAAACTATAGAAGAAAGCAATCATTAAAAAGCCACCGCTGAAAATTTGGAAAGTAATAATATACCTGGTAGAAAAAATGTTTAAATATTTGATGGTCTCATGGTGAATAAATTTTTAAATTCAGTGCAGTATTTACGAAGTTTTAAAGTTTAAAGTAATCTATCTAGGCAAAAAAACAGAAAAAAGTAGGAGATTGAAATAATGATAATCGATTGCTAGGTATGGATATGACCATGAAATTTCATGATATGATGTTGTTTTTACACAGACAATTCAAACGATCAGTTCTGTTTCCATTCGAAATTTCTAGTTTGAGATTTTTAAAACTAAGCGTAAGCAAGTTATACTAGACCTCCATATATTTTTGTCGTCTGTGCAAGACAAAAGCTGGGTCGTCTGGTACAGTTAAAAACAAGTGCGGTGAAGCGCGCGTGGAATTGTGTGAGAATCGAGGCAGCAGTAGATTTTCTACACTTCTCCGCAGAGATTACTTCACGGGAAATTTACGGAAAAACGTATACTAACGAATGATAAACCGTACAGAATGAGATACACCTGATAAAGAAAACTTAACTAAGTACAACAAAGAAACTTTTCTCTTAAAATAACCCATAATACACCATTCGATAGATCATCGACTTTTCACAGGAGAATTAAATCTATGAATAGTCATTCTATTTTTTAGATATAGACGGAAGTATATCTGTTGTAACTTCCCTTAGCTTTTCTTGATTTGTAACTTCTTTATGTAATACTGCGAAGATAAAAAAAAAGTTGAAAAACTATCCACTAAAGTCACAGTTAGACTATCAAAAAGTCAGAATAGTGTCGAGAACTAGATTTAATAAGTAATTTAAATATAAGTCTTTCTTAGATGAAAAACTGAACGTGTAAACACAGACTTATGGCGCTATCAAATTAAGTTCTTGGTTAAGTCCTTTCAGTGTAAGTGTTCGTAATTTCTTTATCCAAAAGTTTTCACGAGTTAAAATGATATTTTTTATCTGTCCTTCGTTTCCTATGATGTTTCTTAGTTGTTCGATTATCGTGAACTAAGTTTAACTAATTTTCTCTGTTAAAGTTGTGTCCTTCTTTATTAAAACGTTTGCACGCTGCAATGGTGTCTGCTTTTGTATGCAATACATTACTTCTGTGATTGTTCAATCGTATGCTAAATTTCGTTTCTGCTGTGTAATGATTAAATTCAAAATTGCAACCGAAGCTGGGGGTTTAAGACGTAACAACGTTGTTCAATGTCACAATAACGTTATGACGTTGAAACAACGTTACTTTAACGTTGACGGAGGCCGAGTGGTTTGAGTGTTCGACTCTCGTTCGCAAGGTTGTGGGTTCAACCCCCAGTTGGGTTAGACCAAAGAATTGGTACTCGCTGATGTCCTACTTGGCACTCAGCATTAAAGGATTAGAGCAAGGGTAAGTGGAGAAATCCAGGGAAAGGAGTGGCACCCTCTCCTACATTCGGGTAGATAGCTATCGAAAAGAGAGCCTTCAGGTCGCCCTCGACTGCGGTAGCAAACTCACTTACTTAACGTTGAAATAATATCCCGTGTCTAATGGGCTTACAAACCTTCATTATGACTTTATTGAGAACATCAATCGAGGAGAAATTAAAATCAACTAATTCATCTGCGTCCATGGTGGTAATACTGCAATCGGTTAGAATGCCACCTTCTTCTGCCAGTCTAAATTGAAAGGAAAAACATTCAACTGCTTAAAAGTGCCACCTTGTTAATCAAAACAAAAGGGTATAATGAATACGTTAATCTATTCATAATCATTTATAAAATATATTCGATTCAGATTATGAAAATTAAAATAATGAAAATATATTATCATCACACAATTTATCACGTAAATAATGTAGAAGTCCTTACTAGGCACATCCGATTTCAAAATTTGCAGAATCTTTTTTCAGTAAAAGGTTTTAACCATAATTGTCATTATTTGTCCTCAAAACGTTATA
This sequence comes from Tiaropsis multicirrata, assembly GCA_032270745.1. Lineage (NCBI taxonomy): Eukaryota > Metazoa > Cnidaria > Hydrozoa > Leptothecata > Tiaropsidae > Tiaropsis > Tiaropsis multicirrata. The sequence goes on from JAUJPO010044277.1 coordinate 16,253, forward strand.
ATTATCCCAACCATAAATGTTAAAACTTTTTGTAAAAATTTGGAATGATTTTTAATTCTTTACTGATTTCAAAGTGTTAAAAGAAATTCTAACTAAAAGGGCACAATTCCTGTTTAACAAAAGATACATACAATAATTTTAGAGGATAACCGTGACCAGCATAGCACATCTTTAAAGCAGTTGCGGAAGACTTCTCACTGGAAGACCCAAAGATGTGAAGACATTCCTAAAGGGAAAACACAGTCTGTTAATTTCAGAAAACTTTAATAAGAAGCTAAAGAGAAGACCTTAGTTTTAGAATTTTCTTTGCGTTTTTTGACTACTTGTCTGATTAAAAAAATAACACTTCAATAATATAGTCTAATAGTCGGATTTTTTTTCCTCAAAATGTAAAAAAACTAAAAAATGCAAAAACAGCAAACAAAAAGATCATAGCGGGTGTCCCACGAAAAAGTTTCGGTGTTTTGCGGCCTCCTGGAGCTGAAAGAATTTTTTTTTTTATTATTTCTATTTCATTAGAGAGAGGAAAGTCTAACTTAAATTTTGAGCTATATATAACTTTTTAAATTCGGTTCAGTATTTACCAAGTTATAAGCTTTTGAAGTAAAAATCATTTTTAAAAAAATGCAAAAATACATCAAAAAAGGGGTATCAAATTAGGCATTTTTTGATGTTTTTACATATTATCTTTTTGGAAAATTGCCAAAAATTGCTGTATTTTTTCTACTTTTCCTATTATGGATTTCAATTTTACGAAAACTATTTTTCAAACCATTATAATCATTGATAAA
>JAUJPO010044288.1:0-17039 GCA_032270745.1 Tiaropsis multicirrata
TACAGATGGAAAGATAAAAGGTTCAAGTTTTAGATTTAACTGTCAAAGAGGTTCAATTGATACTTTCTGCCAAATTAAAAGGGGTGACAAATTAGGGAGGGGGTGACGGAGATAGGGCAAATTACGGTATCATCTAACTGTACGACGATGCAAACTTATCACACACAGTCGGGTCAACTACGACACTGAACGACCCCCGGAAATTTCCAGGGTGTTCCACGACCCACGGCATGGCCCGGACATTTTCGGGCCACTCAAAGACTTAGAAATTGAAAAATCCCCCGACATGGCCTGCGCGTAGTCCGAACATGGTTCGGATGCACGGACCAAATTTTCGTTGTTGTGTCCGGGTCAAATGAGGACTTAGGTGTGTCCGCACCGGATATTTCCGGGCTCGTCCAGGCCATGCCATAGGTTGTGGTGTTCCGGGGCCGACGAATCTATAACCTACCGTGCTTCACCCCCAGAAAACTGGGAGTTCGGGAATTCCGGGGTGATCCGGGGGAGATCATCTTAAGCTTGCTGAACTTGAACTTAAAATCCCTCTTGGGAGGCTCAACGACCCATGACCCTGACATTTTCGGGCCAGCCACTTGAAGACTTAGAAATAAAAAAATCCCCGGGCATGGCCCGCCCGTAGTCCGAACATGGTCCAGACATGGTACGAACATGGCTTGGATGCATGGGCCAAATTTTGTCGTTGTGTCCGAGTTGAAATAAGGACTTAGGTTCGTCCACCCCGAACATGGCCCGGACATTTCGGGGCTTGTGTCCGGGTTGAAATGAGGACTTGGGTTTGTCCACCCCAGACATTTCCGGGCCATGTCGTGGGTCATGAGGCTCATCATTGGCTTGTGGGCTTGTGTGTAGCTTGTGTGTACCTCTGGATACCCAACCCCCCCGGAATCCCCCGGTACACAATTTAACATGTCGACCCCCGGATCACCCCGGAAAATCTGGGGGTGAGTTGACCTTTGCGTCCTGAAGGCTCGACCCAGAATTTCAAGGTTTCAATTGACTCCCGGGTCTAATAGGGTTAAGAGTGCACTCTTTTTGTCTTGATTGTTGACTGTTAATTTTAGGCAGATTTATGTATAACTTTATCAAACTGCCTCATTTTGACTTTGTTTCTTTCTAGTGTTTTTCGTGTTTTCCTTTGCTGGGCCTTCACGCCCTCTGGGCTTCTTGTTTCTCTTTGTTTTGGCTCCTTTGTTTGATTTGAAATGCCAGAAAAGGGGATTCCTTCGCTCAAAATGGCATTTCAAATGCCAACACGCTGGTATCATTAGGCATTTTACAAACCGAACAATAGCGCGGAACAATAGAATTCAAAAGAATACTGCAAGCAATTACAAATGCCAGGTTGGTCTAAACGCAGCCACAGTAGCTACTTTACAAAACATGATTTCATAATCAAGTTAAAAATGTTGTCAAAACGCTACAGAAAAAAATCTTATATCCCAAGAGATGCGTAACCAATAGAGACGCTGAGGAATCAATAGAGGAGACAATAAAAAGAACAAAGGACAAAGATGCCAAAACGTGAGATAATGAGACCCGATGCTCAAGGGACTATACGAAGGCTGGCAAAATTAGCGGTATAATTATCCTAATTAAAAAATCGATACAAAACAATTGGGAAACATAACGAAGGAGTGCCAATATGTTGTTTCCCATGTGCTGCCTACACACGGCAGTAACATATCTAAAAATTTTCGGAAAAAATTTTCTAAACTGATGTATTCAAAATTTTTACTCTTTTTGTATGAAAAATTTGTAAGAAAAGTTGGGATGTGGTGGGTCTCCAGAGTGACAAATTTCAATTTTATTTTTTTCTCTACTTCGATTTTTACTATTCAAAATTTCGATTTCTTTTGTAACCAAAAAGTGGAGGATGGATTTCTTTACAGTTAGGTACCCTGAGTATCAGAGGCCAAGTTTTCAAAGAAAATATTGACCTCTGAGGACAAGGTGAGCGATTTTATTCGCATCGTAAAAAACCTAAATGCAATTTCTCAAAGTCACAAAAAGGACTTTACAGTGGAGTGTCACAAAATGTTATTTAATTCGTTAAAATATAAAATGATCCCCAAGAGACGATTAGAGAAACAAAATGACTATTCACAAAAGGGAAAATGGAGTAATTTTCAGAGAGTCTTAATGACCATGTCGTAAAAAGTCGTAATTTCCTTTAATTCTCTAGCTTGAATTTTATGTTTTGATTTTGAAATACTCTTCCTCACCTTAGCGATTCTCCAGGGAAAGCAAGTCTGACATGACGCATAACTAGTATTAAACACAATAGTGGAAAATATCCTCTTTGGTACTACAAAAACTTATAGTAAAAAAAACTTTGTCTTCACAGGTCGTATTTTAATCGACCTGTGATACTAACGGTAACATGTAGGGTCAGGGTGGGAGCTCGAACTTCTTTCGAGCACGCATATAATTGAATATTTTTTTCAAACATTACGTCATTATTAGAATCTTCTAAGAAGTACATAATCTGTAATTTTTGAAATCTACATAAATGTATAATTTGAAGAATCTACAATATATGTATAATTTGAAAATACAGAATCTCTAATCTACGCATTCCGTAGATTCTTGAATTTAACATATCTACACATTTGGTAGAATTTGGTGAGAGACTGGCCTGGAATTTTTTTTCTTTCAAAAAGATGTGTTTCTTATTTTTAGGTGGTCACCATCTCACAATGTCTAGCGACATCACTTCTGACCAATATGAGAAAGGAATGCTACTTGCAGACGAGTTTAAAAATGAACTCGACAGTTGGTTAACAAGAAGAAAGAAAATCATTCCGCTGTTGAACCATGTGGCATCAGAGTTAGATGAAATACAAAGAAAATGCGACATTGCTGAAGTCACCGGGGCATCTGTAGCAGCGGCTGGAAGTTTAGCTATTTTTGGTGCATCTGTGGTAACTTTCTTTACAGGAGGGGCAGCTTCTCCTTTGCTTATTGGTGCTGCTACTGCAACCGCGACTGCAGCAGGAACCACAGTGTTGGTCACAAAACTTATCAATTCTCTTAGCTCATACATCAAGAAAAACGATATTGATCGATGGATGAAGGAAGATGCCGAGGCTATCGAAAAGGTTGAAAAGCGACGTGATGTATTAGAGAGCTATTCTCGTAAGACATTTGGCGCCGAATGGATATGTCTTGCATGTTTCCTGCTTAGTTTGCGTCACATTAACTATATAACTATATATCAAATTACGAAATATGGGAAGGTAACGAAAAAAATGGAACTCACTATCTTTGACAAAATTGTTGATGACATAAAATATGACCTAGAATATTTTGGAAAAACTGTCACAAAAATGATGGTAAATAACATCATACGGACGGCTATAGCAGCTGCAGCGACACTTGTTTTCAGCATAGTGAATATTGTGGAAACCTCCAAAAGTATTCATGGTGGTTCAAAATCTGAAGTAGCAAACAATATACGAAAGATTGTGGAAGGATTCAACAAACAGTTGGAATCAGCGGAGAAACTTTTACATGCGATAAAGTAAGTATCGAATATTTCTCATTAGTAAGCCTGTTTATCATAATTTGGCCGATTTATTTAGCAATTTAGCTAAGTATTTCTCTTGAAATTTTTCAACTAAATGCAAATGTGATGAATGTATTTATTCCGTATTTGGATTGCGATTTACCTGCACCCTTGTCTCAGTGACCCGGTGAGAATTTTTTAGCCAGTCGGGATAAATTGAAGGGGCTAAAAGCAAATGGAGATGGAAAATATCTGTTTTTAAAGAGTAGGGATTTCAATTTCTATATATTGTTCACAGCCCAAAAATCCAGTGGAGATGCTAAAGATTTTTGTGTTATTCCCAGTGGAGATGAGAGTTCAGTGCAATTTCCCGATGGGAATGATATTTTATGATATTTTTCTCGTCTTTTGGCCTATTTTTCCGTAGGCTGCGCGCATCCCCGAAATTAGTTTTGTTATAGGGGATGCGAATCGTCTCCATTATTTTTGTCCCGCAACCCAATTTTGGTGGAAGTGAATTTCTTATAATCCTGATTTCTTCACTTAATCAAACAAAATAGAAAATGAAGTCATTGCATTTTTATTTTCATAAAATGATAAATCCATTGTAATGCTATAACACACAATAAAAGAGAAAATTTACAAAGACGGGGGTAATCTGGGACAAAAGTAATTGAGACGATACGCATCCCCTATAACAAATTAAATCAGAGGGGATGTGTGCAGCCTAATTTTTCCGGTGGGTGGGGGTCCCACCGGGTTTGTGAACAAGGGTGTTTACCCGTATTTCGTTTTTTTCATTGATCAGTATTTATAACTTTCTAGACAGGTCTGTATTCTACCTAAGGTTCTTGATGATTTACGAATTGTTTTCTTTTTGACTTTCTTTCTTTTTATAAAACAGGGAGGCAAAAGAGAACATGGTTACAGTATACAAGACTGCTTTGAAGGATGCTTTGGATGTAATCACGGAAAGAGAAGATCAGGGTGTCAGCGCTTCAGAATATCAACTCATCGAAACACTAGCCAAAGATTGGCTTAACTCCCTTATTCAAGTTAATGGTGTATCATACGACCTTCATCAACTGATCGATGGTTTGATTGCATTGTACAAGAGTACCAAAGAAAAATTCAAAAGCTACAAGGCCCATTACAAATTCATGATTTTGGCACATGGAGGTATTGTGAACGTAGGATGCTCAAGCTCAGTTTATTATGGATATGGTGATATAATAACTAATATCAGAGTTTTTGTACCATGGGGAAGTTTATTAGACGCCTCTGCTGCTGCCAAGATATTAACTGGAGAAGCCAGTCCTGATAGAATGTCTTTTGTTAAACGCAATTTTTTTGGTCGCGAAAGTCAAGCCGACGTTTATCGTAATTCTAGTGGAGCCGTTGTTCGCCAAGTTTCTTCCTTCAACGATTTTCCAAAAGGGGGAGTAACATTACCATGTATCAACCTGACAGCAACATACGAAGATGAAAATGTTATAAATGTTACGAAAAGTTATATGGCAAATAGTTCGATTCGACCAGACGTTATTCTAATCCCTTACTTCAACAGCACGAATCAAAGATTCTTCAAATACCCAGACATGCCTTTATTTGTTGTGACTTCACTTTTGTCTCTAATTTGTCATGTCAGGAGCACAGTATCGAATACAAAAGTCACTTGCGATATCGAATCAGTACATTGTTTAGAAGCAGGGAAGGGGAGTGGGATTGATCAAAATGTTCCTGTTGCGATGGCACAGTATTATTCAACTGTCCCTTCTGAAAAAGTTGAAGTTCACGACAAATCATTTAGATCGAATGAACAAAGTTCGGTTTTTCAGGCGTTAAAGAAACTACTTTCATAAAAAAATGATTATTTCCTCTGAAATACATATTTTTCGTTTATACTGTAATAAAATATAAGGACGACAAAGACACAATCGACGATTAGAAGAAATCGAAACAAGAAGCCTTGCGGCGTGAAGGCCCAGCAATAGGAAGAGATCAGTGACAAGCTTAGCTTAAAAAATACGTCAGGGCGTTCTATTTTTAGTTAATCGAACCTAACGACTTTGTGAATCGTAGAGGGCCTGGGATCGTCTATTTTAACCGATTGAAATGAAGTAGTTTACAGGATATTGAACTAAAATTGCTATATAATATGCATAATCATACTGCCTAAATGGTCCCATTAAAGTTACCCATCGAAATACAATAAGCATCTGAGACAGCATATTTATTGAAAAGCTGGCAAGGGAAATTTGTAAAAAGGATTGACACGATTTGTAAATTTGAATTTCTTTATTCAAAAAAATATTTCTGGTAATAATTCAGTAAGTTGAGTAAGCTAAGTGATAGTTTCTTCTCCCACAAACAAAAGGTATGATCGATGTTGATTCCTGAAAATATAAGGAATACTAAAATGTTAAAAGCCTTGAAAATGAGTATCTCTCTTTGGTAAAAAAATTATTATCAATATATTTTTCTCATCATTGATTTAAAATAATACCCTTTAGATTGGCAACTTAAAAAAGAAACTTTAACAATAATTATGATGATACAAAAAGTATTGTCAGTTAACTACAAACTCTTATAAAGTTGGAAGCACGTGGAAGTGGAAAATACTGCCCAGGGGTATCGAAAAAATCTTGAAAATTGTCATGTCCATGTGACCATACATGGACATGCATAATATTACAAGCAAATAAACAAAAATGCATCTCACCTGTTGTCAGGCTTGCTTCTGCAATGATTTTTGTTCCATTGCTTGGCTGTCCTGGTACGTGTCCAATCCAAATGCTAAAAATGAATAAATTAGATATTACAGCTGATTACAGTATTAAACAGAAAAGACTAGTAACTAGTCGTTGAATTTCGCTGCAGCTCCGCTTGCAACACGCTCACTACGTTCGCTGAATACAACGACTAGGTCCATACGGCGCTTTTCTGTAAATAAACGGTGGAGTGCAACAAGAGCGCAAAGACGGAGTGCGGGTGGAATTGGGCGGTGGGAAAACAAAAGTACCATATCCAAGATGGTAGACAAAAAGTGCAAAATAAAAGAGGCTAGGAAATACATTTTTGTCTTTCTTTGGGCTTTCTTTTTTATAAGATATTATAACTTATGGCTTTTTTTTGCTTTGACAACTGCATGTTGTAATGGGGCTGTAAATACATTGATTGAAATTAACTTCAGTTTTTCATCAGTAAAAACATATATTGAGTCATGTTGTAGAGACAAATTATTTCTTTTTATTCTAGCATCTAGAGTATTCTAGATAGACAGAGAATCTTTAGATTTTAATAGAGACTTTTTTGCGATAAAAAACATCAATAACATCAATACATCAATATATCAATAGACTTTTATGATTTTATTTATTGGAGATGCAAAATTAACTTTTTGTCAAAGAGGGGCCAAGTGGCTCAAAGATATGATCAAGCATTTGTTAAAATCTTTCTGTATAAATTTTTCTAAAATGCCAATAACCATATAATACAGAATGCCAATAACCATATAATACAGTCTGAAAATTGAATGGAGAGAGTTTTGAACCTATTTTATATACATCATTCAAAAATTCTTGATATTTTTTAGATTTGACCTACCATTAAAAACATTCTTTAACCACCTTGTTGACCCTCAATTATAAAAAATATATTTTTATTTTGTCGACCGACCGACCCTGATATTCTGCCCATAGAACAACAAATTCATTTGGTCTCGCCTAAGACCAATATATAATACCTAATCAATTTCAATAAATCTTTTAATGTCAATAAATTTTAATTCTAGTTTTGCCTTACAAACAACTACTGATTAAATTTGTTCTTGTTATTATTTCCATTTCCATCAAAAGTTAATTTGATATAATTTGTTGTTCTACAGGTCCAACTACTGAACCTGATTTAGTAAAAGCAAAAAAAAATTATAACATCGAATTTCCATTAATGTCAATAATTTAAAATTAAATTTTGCTTGAGAGAATCATGTACGTAATCATCTATATCAAATAATGTAAAAAGTTATATACCATAAAAGTGCCTAAGTCCGTCACCCCCTCCCTAATTCCGTCACCTCTAATTAAAAACAACCCTTCTCTTTTTTTATGAGTTTTTTATTACAGGTGAAAGATAAAAGGTTCAAGCTTTAGATTTAACTGTCAAAGAGGTTCACTTGATACTTTCTGCTAAATTATAAGGGGTGACGAAATTAGGGAGGGGGTGACGGAGATAGGGCAATTTACGGTATTTGTTATGATTGAAACGTTGAAACGTTTGGAAATATTTTTAGTACCTTTACCGACCCTTGATTCCAGACTGTCTAATCGAGCTATTCACCTATCAAAACGTACGATTAGTTTAGTTATCGAACTTTTAAAAAATCTAGAAAATTGTGAGAATTTGATTGAGTATATATACTTGATTAGTTAGATTAATAATATTGACCCAGTTCGATGAGTTTGATTATAACTATGATATTATTTTAATTGAACTGGAAAAAGTGTGAGGATTCGATTTAAGTTTAACAATCAAACATTGGCTGACAAGGTTTAATTTTAAGTTTGACAAAGTTCAATTAAGAAAACAGTTCAATTAGTTTGATTACCAGGCAGCACAATAGTCTGGTTATGATTATGAAAAATATATTTTATTTCACCGACCCACATATTTTTCAATCACAATATTGCCTGTATGGATTTGAAAAACATTTTAAATTGGTCCCACTATTTCCATGTCCATTCCATATCGTAGGTAGTTAAAATTAGTATGATAATTTCTTTGTCTTTGATTGCCTTGTAAATAAAGTCAGCTTTTATATCGTAAATGTCTCGTATTTATATAAAATTAGCATTATACTGTATACAGAAATATATTAAATTATCCAGTGTGGTATAACAAAGTGTTGGATTCATTATCAATTGTTGTTGTCTTGATGGCGGTGACGTGCAGGACAGGTGATCAGTAGGTGACGGGTGATGGTTACCAGAAAAGTCTATGCGACATACACATTTGGGGTCATTCACTGTTCATTCACTCAACGAGGAGATAAATTACGTATCTATGCATTAATTCTACTCATCTACTGTTGAAATTAGTTTTTACGGTGCATTTCTACTGTGTGTATAATACAAGTTGGACCATATACATATAACCACATTCACATCCACAAAAATAGTGAAATATTCATTGGGTTCTGATCAAAGATAGCAATAGACACGACCAAAAATTTATGGACTCTATCTGGTGTCTGAACTTTGTAGTATAGTTAGGGTTAATACAAGCAGTAATCTGATGGTATACAGATCTGGCTAAGTGCATTGGTACATGGCCATCTCCGTTAATGTGTCCATTTTTACTAGCAGCTAGCAGCGTAGCAAATTATAGACACATGTCATGTTTTTAAAGCTAACTCCAACTTTCAACATGTGAGTTTGTCATCATCTAGTTTTGATATATGGTATATTATATGCAACTTCTCACCCAGTGCCATTCAGAAAACGACCCACTGCATGGCCCGGACGAGCCCGGAAATGTCCGGGCCATGTTCGGGGCGGACGAACTTAAGTCCTCATTTCAGCCCGGACATGACGACAAAAATTTGACCCGCGCATCCGAATCATGTCCGGGCCATGCTCGGACTATGCGCGGGCCATGTCCGGAGATTTTTCGATTTCTAAGTCTTCAAGTGGCCCGAAAATGTCCGGGCCATGCCGTGGGTCGTTTCAGAAATAAACATTGAGCAGCTTTCTAAGCACAAATCAAAAGCCAGCAATGGCAGGCAAACATCCAACTTTCAGTGTCAGCCTTTTATGCTGTTAAATGTTCACTTTATAATTTTCACAATTCAACAGTCAAATAGCAAAAAACCAATCCATATTCTTGAAAAAGCAAGAAAATTTCTTGGAAAAAAATTCACCAACTCAGCTTCTGAAATTCTTGGAAACTTTTTGTTTGTTTACAGTTTTCAACATCGATTTTCAACAGCGCCCCTCGTTTTGGCGTACAAGATCTTCTGAGAAAGGAAGAAAAAAACACAAAATGTTCATTCATACGGCACCCCTCCAAAAAAGGAGGGGTACTGCTTACATTTTGCTTAGAGCAAAATCACAAAAAGCGCCGTTTGGTCCTAGTCTGGTTTTCCAAACCTCTCATTGCCGTAGCGTTTTTTTTATAAGAATATTTCCCGCCCGCGCGCATCACTTTATAAGCACAATTCCCGCGTTTTGTGTCTCAGGAAAACCAGACGCTTGCTAGTCTAACGTAGTACTAGTGTTTTTATAATTTAAAATATTAGTATTAGATAACACACTGAAAGTCTTTAAAATATTGTACATTACTTTTGTTCGTCCAAATCTTGAGTACGCGCCCAGTTGGTATGGTCGCTAAAGCTCCGTAAACATGTAAATTTGATCGAAGGATTTCAACGACGTGCAACGAGACTTGTTTCAAAGGAGGTATTGTAACATGTCTTACGAAGAGCAACTACGAGAACTAGAAGCGGAGTAGAGTGTTACGCAAAAGCGAGCGCACTTCCAGTTGAGCTCAAACAAAATGGATGTATGGATGGCAGAGCAGAAAAGCAGATATGAGATTGTTTTAACAATTAGTGTCATGAGTGTGTGTTAATAGAGGATAGTGTAAATTTTTCTGTGTACTGTACTAGAATTTAAGACCATTTTGTGATATGGTACACATATACAAACACATTCATTAAAGCATCCATATTGTTCACTACTCATCAAACACATTCATTATTACGATATAAACACCCCCACACAAGATCACTACTCAGGCACGTCCCCATAGAAAACATACAAAGAGCCACAAAGATGTGGTCAAATATTTCCTCTTATAGCTCAAAGAGTACTTCTTGGTACCCATTGCATTATTGACACCCCTCCCGGTTATGATACTTCTTAATTTTTCAAATGTAGTCCCTACCCTGTTTATTAGACCCTCTCCCCATAATTAGCTTAGTCGAACAATATGGGAATGTCCTCAACATTTTATCTTTCTTTTAATTGAAAGATCAACCTTTATTCTAAAAACCACCCGTGGGTTAAAAATTCACCGATTCCTTATTTTATAATGATGAACCATTCCATTTGAACACTGTACTGATTTGAATAAGCAAAATCTTTCAAGAGGCCCCCCAGCGATTTGCGTGATGGCGTGATTTGGGGCTATTTTTTGGCGTGATGGTGTTATCAGGGGTACGCACGCGTGATCGTGATATGGAAAGATTTTGGCGCGTGATGCGTGATTTCAAGGACAGAAATGCGTGATGAAAAAATTTGGACAGCAGTCAAATTTTCGCAATCAAAAACTTTTTTAACCTTTTGCACTTAAAATTATTTCCCCTGTGGCGCAAATAGCATTCTGATTTCATACAGGGCAATGGGATTCTATTAATATCCTTTTCGCTGTCCTATATTGCCTCTGAAATTGAAAAAAGTCATGGATCATGAATCACTCAACCCTATTAACTTTGAAAGATGAATTTGTCAAAAAACAGAGCGTATTAAGCCATACTAGAGCCACGGAAATGAAAAATTTCTTCTCCGTCGGCGCAAACCATGGTTGTGACTCACCCTTACCCACTGAAATTGTAAGTGTTTTTCTCACTTGTGTTGAATATAGCAGATGAGAAAAAGATAATTCGAACCATCGCGGAAAAAGTCGCCCGTAAGATAATTATGATTTTATGAATACAATCTAAGAACGATTTAAGATTGGATAATCAAGACTAATGGCGTTTAATATTGGAACCCAGACGGAAACAAAATAAAGACACAGTGTAAGTTTAGAGAGAATAGCATTCAGTGAAATATATTTCATAAAATTATAAACATAGAATGCATCCATTTTAAAACATCAGCGGCCTACAAGAAATAAAAGATAAAGAACTGTTAATATTTTTTCAACCTAAAACCCCCCGTTTTAGTGCAGGAGGGTGGGACAATTTTAAATATTACTTCGATTGTATTCATAAAATCGTAATTATCTTACGGGCGACTTTTTCTGCGATGGTCCGAATTATCTTTTTCTCATCTTCTAGAGAAAAAAACTTACAATTTCAGCTTGACAGAAGATCTTTATATTGTATACTAGTATGTTTGGCCAGTATAATAAAAATATTAGGTCTGGTTTTGTAATTTTCAGCCCGTTTACTGAAAAAATGTATATACAATGAGAATATTTTGGTTTGGAAAGAAAAAGGATAACCTTTTTATCTTATGCTACTTTTATTTCCTCAATTTAATTTTTCCGTAAATGTTCGGTTTTTGCGCGCGCAGCGCGTCTCCTTTGTTAAGACGTACGCGCGGTATAAAAAAATACGCCTGCCCGCCTGTCTATCCCTATTAGCCTATTTCATAGGATTCGTGCATTTGTTACATGCTATTTTCTATTCAATTTTCGTCAAATTTCCCCTGAACTCAATTGGGAATTTAAAAACTGTTTTCTATTGTTATCGTCTTTATTCTGGTCTTTAGGTGATCTACTGTTTTATCCGATGTAATTAGTTTTTTGTTTTTAATTTTAGACTATTTCTCTGAAAAACCCAGAAGGGAGTTCTAGTCGATTTTTTCGTTTTTAATACGCCAAACTACGTCTACGTGCATTCCCTTTCGAATTGTTTTTAACATCTATTTTTTAACCATTTCTTTTATCACTACGGTATTATTATGTAGTCTCATAGGAATATATTTTTTATCATTGTATATAGGGAATTTCAATCAAAGGATTTTTTATGATATTTTATTGTACATAGTTATAGCTATTAAATGTTTTTATTGTTTACGTTTTTTGTCAAATTTCTAGCTTCCCTTATAAAAAGGATATCATTTTTGTTGAGCTACATGCTGATGAAGTAACGTAAGATGACGAAAATTTCAACATAAGCAGTCGCTTCATTTTCTGTCTTTATTGCGCGCGCAGCGCGTCTCCTTTGGTAAGACGTACGCGCGGTCTAAAAAAATACGCCTGCCCGCCTGTCTTTCCCTATATGACTTGAATTTTTATTTTTTTTCGTGTTTTTTACATGACTTCAATTCTCGTGTACCTTTTTTTTGTTAAATCTTCAGATTGCGCCGGACTTTACATCTTCAGATTGAGCCATATACTGCAACTCCATTGGTCAGTTAATGTTTTTTTTAAACGTTTCGGCGGCTTTTCTGTTGTTGCAAGTTAGTGAAATGGACATATCTACAGGAAGAAGAGTTGTCGGAAGATTTTGAAGAAAGTTCATGATTTGTATTCCTATGGTGTTACTTGAAGTTACTTGAATTTGTTCTTCTCATCCTGAGACCAGTGTGAGTGTTAGTGTTTATAGGGGGTGGCATCCGAGGGTGTAAAATCCCGAAATCCCGTTAAATTTTTGGCTTTGGCAAAATACCGAAATACCGTGACAAAAACCTACAAAATACCGGTACCGTTATGTTTTGATGCCCAAATTTCGACGAAAAATTAAAATCACAACCTGATTTCGCTCTGAAATATTGGACATTAAACAGTCATATACAAAACATACAAGTCAATTTGCATTTCGCGGAAGAGACTTCATAGAAAATTTGGCGCAAATAAACTCGACAAATTTTCTCGAGTTGGGCCTTTGTTAAGAAGTTTACGAATAAAACAGTTACCAAATATGTTTTCCTGATGTGTCAACTTTCATTAGATCATTAAATTGGAACAATCAGTGCAATAAATTCATCAATATTTTGATTGAGCATACAAAAATCACGCGATCGTAAACTTTAATGAATAGAACTCGCGAATTTCGAAAACTTTAATTCCTCAACTAAAGTGAATCTAAAATTAGATCATAAACCTTAGATCTTGGTAATTTAGGTGAATCATTCAATATTTATTTCTCGTCGTTCCAGTCTCCGTTAAAATGGTTATAAAAGAAATACAGATTTGAACTTCCCAATGTATGTTCGTGGTACTTTGAAGTGTGTGAAGAAATGATTTTGTGACTAAGGAGGCCCCACCATGGTTGGGGCCGACGGGCAAAGAAAATTTTATAATTCAAGTGCTTTACTTTGGCTAAAACGTGGTCTTAATTTCATAGTTATAGAGGAAGCTTTCATAATCGAGGAATTTCACTAACGATCGGCATGAGAATTGAATTTCAAACCAAGAAGATATATTGTCTCCAAGAGAGAACAATTCTTTCCTTTTTTGCCAAAAATCTCCCGTTAGGCCTACTCCTGTTATGGGAAAAACTTATAAGTCAAGTTTATTTTCGAGACCTCGTGTTTTCGTTAAAACAATGATGTCATGTTTAGGCTAAGGAAAGAAAACTTTGAAAAGCAAGGCCTTTATATCTGCTGAAACGAGTTTGAAATTTGCAGTTTAGGTTCAAATGAAGACTGAAGATGATGTTTTAGATCGTCATAGTGTGCAAGGGGGTCCCAGCAAACATTCCAATTCCCTAACCTGAAAGATAAGGTCCCACCTCTTTACCTCACCGGGTTGGGCAAGTTGCCCGGGCCAAAAACAGGGTCCCACCTCAAAACAGTGGAACAGTTGGAAACTTTTTGAAAAATACTGGATAAATCAGTAGAAAATGTGTCAAAAGACTCCAAATACCACCTATAAGTGAATAAGCCCCCAGCATAACCTTTATCCCCCACCTAAAATTCGCAAATCCCATCACAACATTTACGACCCAAATCAACAACCCAAATTGCTGTGATTTTTTGATTTGCAGTAGAAAAAACTTGAAAATATATATTGACGAAATATCGTTGATTTTTGGGGTCAAATACCGTTAATTTTTTGTCGAAATCCCGCAATCCCGTTAAGAAATATACTGTGCGTTTTGAAAAGTTTAAGATAGACAGACTGGAAAATCCTCTGGATAGAAATTAACTGCTCTAATTGACCAATTTACGTTATTTCTGAGACATTTGAAAAGAAGTTCGAGATAACGAGAGTGAGTGTAGGCTGTAGGGCTGTTGCAATTTTCTTGTTGGGTTTCAAAACAGTCGTTGTGCATTTTGTAAGTAATGCCCTGAAAAATAATCTTTAGTCACTTCACTCAAAGTCGTTGGTCCTTCGAGCGTTTTCCCAGTTGAGACACAACGTTCTTGTTTTAACGTTCATCTATTTATATGGACGCTAGATGGACGTAGTTTACACTTTATGGCTAAAGGAGCTTATTATTATATGTTGAAGTTTTGTTAAATTCGGCAACTATAACACTAACAAAGAATGTCGCCCTCAGGCCATCCTTAAAAGATTGTTTGTTTCCGGTCCGCGGGTGGGCAAAACCTTTCTCATCCGGGCAGCCGGCAGTCATTTAATTTTTTTCTTTCGACAATGATGATCTCAAATTTAATTTCGCGGATGGCCACTTTCCAGATTTTCGCGGGGACTTAATTTCGCGGATCGAGCCGAAATTAATACACATGATACATGGACGGTCTTTACGACACCTAATTTCCACAAAGACATTGTAAACGTCGAAACAAAGTAATGTACAATTATGTAATGTCGATGGTTCGCGTCAATCAGCGTTATTCGCAGGTTGGTTGTATGTTACTATTTTTGCTCATAAAACTGGTTGCTAAACCTGTTTTCAGATTAAAAGGAATTAACTTGCAGAAGTGGTGGCTTATGTCTTGATTAAAATACAAAGATTCATAATACTAGTACACGGGTTTCATAATAAAACTTCATCAAGCAAATCACGTTTTTACTTGAAACTTTTATGTTTCCTTTACATCTTTCAATTTGATTAGTAGATAGCTTAATCCCGAGCTTAACCCTAACTCTAATACTATCCACATGGGAATGAAATCACGTTAAGAATTTCGGGTAATCACATGTTTTAATTCTTGTCTTTTTATTTTGAAATCCGTTCGTTTGTTTCGCTTATAGAAATTGTTCTTAACCTGTCCAAATGTATTCAAATCAAATAGGGCAAATACTTCTACATTCGCAAAAGTTTTGTGAGATTTCCAAAACATTTCGCGGATTATTGACCGCGCGAAAGTTTATCCGAATAAAGTATACCTTAAAGGGAAGAAAATTTCGCGACATTTAATTTCGCGGTTCAGACCTTGCAAATTAAATATTTTGCGGGATTTAATTTCGCGGATCAGGGCATTTATAAAAATATAGGCTAAAAACGCCATTTTAGGGGTAAAATTTCAAAAAACTCAAGATTCTAGGTGTTTCGCGGAATTTAGTTTCGCGGTTGACACCCAAAACCGCGAAATTAAATGCCGCGAAAATTTCTTCCCTTAAAGTAGTTGAAACTAGCATTTCCGAAAGAACGTTTTAACAAGAAATTTACTCTACTTAAAAGTAGTTTTTTCTAATTTTTTATTTTGGTTTAATTTTTTATTTCAAATATTAACTTCATTTTAGTTCTTCGTGGATAACTTTAAGATATATGGATAGATAAGGAAGTTGAGCCCAGTACGTTGCGCACGTTCGACTTTTACAGTTGATTCTCTCTAATTCGAATCCCTAGGGGAAATTTTTTTAATTCGAATTATAGAGAGATTCAAATAGTAGAAAGTCTCTGTAGGTGAGTCTTTTGACGGTGCGTTTTAGATTCGAATCAGAGCTAGTCAATTGTCTTTGATGAAATTTCGCGGACATTTTATTTCACGATTGAAAAGGATTGGGGAATTTTAATTTCTGAGAGAAAAAGTTAACTCGAGCGTCGACTGTAGTCTAATTTTCGATAAATTGTTGCATTTTTTATGCAGAACTAGAGTATTTTGTGGTTTTCCGAACTCGACCGTAAAATCCCAAAAGTTTCATGCGATAGAGTAATTTTCGATAATTTTCTTCTTCTATGATGCTAATACCGAATTATCTTAGGCTTCAAATAATCCCAAATATATTTTTTTCGAGCTATACAAAATAATTGTAGGTCTTGTTTCAAGCCATAATTGCCGTGACCTGGGGAGATATTTTGTGTTTTCGCGCTTTTGTTTTGGAAATATTAAATTTGTCTAGAAAACAGGCTGATACAGCCGAAGCTCTAATTGGCGGACACCTCACAAGCTGATAGATACCTGAAGGAGTGACCTTATACAGTAGACTCCCGGTTATTTGAAGCTCCAAGGGGGATAAGAATTTACTTCGAATAACTTGGAGTTCGAATAACTGAAAAATCCGTTTTCCGGTTTTTTTGAAGTAATTGAGGCATTGTGGTTCAGTTGAGCGTAATAAACACAAACAATTTTTACTTTTTGAAGAAAGAATAAATTAGAACAAATTTTTAACAGGTTTTAAAATATGAAATTTATAAAGAAAATGTATCTAGTAAATACAAGAGTGTAAATAGCCATGAATATTGAAACCTGATTTTTTGAATAAAAAAAGTGTTTTACTCGCAGAAAATCTCACTCGACGATCTCCCAATAAGAAAAATTCGAATAACTGAGGGTGATGTAGCCTATAATTGGCAACAAGGGGAATAGAAATCGCTTCGAATAACTGAAAGTTCGAATAACTGAAGTTCGAATAACCGAGAGTGTTTTTGCCT
>JAUJPO010044299.1:0-17034 GCA_032270745.1 Tiaropsis multicirrata
CAACGTCCTGTGAAAATTTGGGACCCCTAAATTACCCCAATCAAAATTTAGCTTTTTTAAAAATGCCAAAAACGAAAAAATTAAAAAACATGTCCATATGAACAAGTTCATGCCGGCCAATTACAAATCAAAAGACTGATTGACCACACGTTTGATAAATTGCATTTCATTTGTTTTAATTTTACGACTCTACAGTTTTGATGAATTTGTATTTTTTTCAACAATTTAGATCATTTTGTATGTAACTGATGATTGTACGCCATGAAACACAGAGTTCTACCAAATGAAATAACAGGCCTGTGAAATTTTGACGAACTAGAGGTGATTTTAGGTCAGCAAAGCTGCTCTGAGCATGTTTTTCAGGTCGGCAAAAATGTCCCCTGTTGTACATAATCAAAAATGTGCAATTTATTATTTTCAAACTTTTATCCTAGGTTGGTTTTGCCATCTCTTTTGTCGACATGCCGACCTACAGCCTTAAGTACGTCAGCAAATAAAAGCCCACTTCAGTGGAAGCTTGGACGGCTTTTACGTTGGCATTGCTGAATGCGGACTTGAATTCACAGGGCTGAAATAAAGTTTTGAACAAATATAACATTAAGCTCCTTTTTGGTAGAGCACTGCATTGATGATTTCAAACAACAAATTTTATGTTTGAGTAAAAAGTTAGCATATTCAAGTAGTTTTTTTTGTGAACTAACTTATTTAATAATAGATACAAAGAAATTTATGAGTGCTCTCACATCTTAGTTAAAAGCATGTCATACCTAAATGGCTAGGTCTTTGAGGATTGAAATTATTGTCTTGTTTTTCCATTGAAGGTAATAGATAACTTGAATTTCCATATGTTGGACCATTTGACTTGTTGCGATTTTGGTCCATAGACTTCAAATGACCTAAAAACAATTTGGTGTGAATAATTATAATAGTAACATTCAAAGGTTTCAGACTCAATGCTGTGACTATAGAAAAAGCTTCACTACAGGCTGTATCATTTGAGACGAGCAGTCGCACCTCCATTCTTGCTTAAAAGAGATTTTGGTGAGCATTAAATAATGTGTCTAAATCAAGGATTTGTACTGTTGTGCTAAATTTTTGACCAAGTTTGATATTTACTGAAGCTTAATATCTACCGTAGCAAGACAAAGTAAGAACTAATGTATCACATTCCACCATCTGTTTCTTTACAAACTCCTTCCAGTGTTACTTTTCAACTAGGTCTTTGTTACTATCATATCCACTTGTGACTCTGTTACTTTACTTGCTGGTAACTTCATTATTTTAATTACTTGTATTTAATCAACTTATCCATATGAAGACACATCTACTTGTCTCTTTAAATTTTAAAGTTCATCAAATTATAATTAATTTGATAGCAGAACTTGAAAAACTTCTTTTTAAAATGATAATGTATCACAAAACAGAAAAATTTATTATGCTTGCATCAAAACTAGGAAAAACTTTTCTCATTCCTTACATTTTAAACCCTGAAAAGAAGAATTTCTTCCAAGTATCAGAAAACGTTGTACCCTAAAGAAAATAGGAATGAACTTTCAGTAACTTTGGATCCATTATCCGCAAAAAAACTCTCAAGATTTAAAAAATACTGTTTTTCTTTATGAAAAGTTATATAACATTCAATTAGAAAAATGACCATATGCTTTTGCCAAAGGAGTTTAAAAGTCACTCTTTTGGTTAATCTACCCTTAAAAATGAGATTAATTGCTTAAAAACCAACTTGATTTTAGTTACAAAGAAATTTAATAACAAAACTGCCATTGATATGTTTATCATTAGCCTTCTTTCTCTCTATATTACAAAGTATTTGAGGTTTTGAAGCCAAAGAGACATACGTGGTTGGGGGAGGGGTGTTGGGGCAAGACCTTCAAGGACACTATGTATTATTACCAACGCCCTGATTTAAAATTTTATCGATTTCCAAGATTGTTCGAAACTCCAAATTTCTTAAAATGAAAATCACTAAAAAATATATTTATCTCGAATATGATACAACAGGTATTTTTCCACCTTTGTAGCATAGTGTAACATCCCCCAATTATTGATTCAAACATGATTAAATGTAGCATAGAGGATTTAGGAGCTAGTTACCATCTGTTTTTTTTCTTAGGAAGCAGGCAAAAACCAACCCAATTGCCTAACAATAATGGTCTTCGACCACACTTGAAAACTCAATCTTAAAAGCTGAAAATGCCATATAAATGCTTGAAATTTTGCCTGGAGAATTTAAATTTTTTATGGGGTGGGTTATTTCTATTTGGTTTGAGTTGCAGGAGGCTTTTCCAGCCTATTTTCACAACTATGGATACTCTTTAGTTAGTATCCCGTCAGGCCATCCGTAAGAATTCTGGTCTGCAGGTGAGTAAATTTTCACCCACCAAGGGTGTAAAATTAAAGTCAAAATATTTTCCTACTGCTTGTAAGTGAAACTGTTTTTGGATTTTTCAACCTCAATTGCTGTATTAAGTTTCTCAGTCTCTTTAGTATTAGTATTTTTTAAATCAATTATCTTTGGAAACATGCAAATAATGTATAACTTTTGTTGAAATTAAGCATGGTTGTCAGACTTTTACAGTGTAAAAAAAACAAAGACTTTTTTAGGATGACCTCAGTAACTGACTACCCAATTCCCCTCACATGGCATGGGTTGACCCACTCACTTGCCAAGTGAGCCGCCGCAAGTGGGAATCGAACCTTGATCTCTCATACATTTTGACTGAACCAGTTAAAATAATGTGGTATTTAAAATAAGAAAATCAATAAACACAGATCACTTGCTGGAAGATTTAAAAAAAATACACATTCCAAAATTAGGGGTACTTTAAAGGAAGAAACTTTTGTGAGGCAAAAACTTTTGAGTTTTACTTTTGCAAATGGACTAAAACGTTCAGCATTTTTGTGGGAACTTACTTTTGAAATTTTGCTGAAAAATCACGAACTCGCAAAAGTTTATTCTATGAAAGTTCTTCCTTTAAAGTATATAACAGTTACCATGATACCAATACTACTTGAAATTAAAGCTTAGTATATTGACTCTTACCAAGCAATGTAGGACGTTTAGGTCTAATCTGTGAAGGAGCTCGCTTATTATTCTCAATATTTTCTCCTTTTACAACCTCCATACTTTTTGTTTCTTGATAAGAAATTTTTGCTTTAGAAACTTCTGTGCTTAGATCTCTTAATGGAGATGGAAGGGTTAATCCATTATTTGAAGTTAGTCGTGATTGGCTTTTCTGCAACATGGAGAAGTATGTATTCATCTGTGCAGCCAGTGCTGCATGATATTGAGGACTTCCAGTGACCTGCATTCCAGATGTCAAGTTTGCAAATGACGGTAAACTATTTCCATTATTGTTTTCTATATTTGGAATGACTACCGGACGACCTCTGTTGTGGGCATCACTTTCTTTAGTTATATCGTTGAAGGTAATATTTGTTACAGGGGAGCTCTTGTAGTTACTGTTATTTAAAATCTGAGTATTATGATGCACTTGTTGCATTTGTTGATAATGTTGTTGCTGCTGTTGAAGAAAATATTGCTTTCGTAAATTCATTTCAATCAAAGGTGAAATCAATTTTGTCTGGTATGCATCTTTGAAAATAGCCGAATTGTAGTTCTCTTCTGGTTTGTTGAGTGGTAAATGGAGGTTGGGTAGATTCCCATTAGCTTGTGAATGTGGTATTATCCCTTGTTGAATCATTGGAGAGTTCATCAGATTTGGAAAAGTCCATCCAGAGTCAGGACTTGGCTTTGAATTGTTGAGTCCTCTCGACTGAACTTTCTGTGCTTGAGTATACATTGCTCTCGTTGATCCATTATTCAAAAAATTTTGGTTTATATCACTACTTTCATTTCTTTTCAGCGATACCCCTTCGTGGTGTATTCCCTGATCCGATGTCTTATCTGCACTCATGTTAATATTGATGAAAACAATAATTTCCAAAACCACAAAAAATATTAGCTAGCTACTAAAATTTCAACATTACAAAACAGATAATCTTTTTGAATCTTTAAGTAACCTAGTTGCTTGCAAATTTTGCTTTTCAAACACTTCCAATCAACTACTTGCAGTATCAACATTCAAACAAAGCAAGCTAACATAATGTTGAGCAAAAACTGCTAACTAGTTGTCTGCAAGCTGCAAAGTACAAAGCTACCTGGTGACCCTTTGATCATGTAAACAAAACACTACCCAGCAAAAAACATACCGAATGTATTGAAGAGATCAAGACATCAATGATTCATTCAATTCTTCTCACTTAACATTTTTAATTTGTTTAAAGTAGTGCCTAAACTTTGTGTACAGTTGAGTTGAGGCACAGAAATATCGTTGTTTAAATTGTGTTTCCTTTTTCAACCAGCCCAACATTGAGTTTGTAGATAAAATAAGTAATCACCGGACGTTTGCAGAGTGATGTAAATCGCAGACTCACTCTTAACTTTTACAAAGATTCTAATTTACACGTGCGTGGTAAGTTGAGATTAAAGGCGCGTCTGTAGAATCGAATATTAGTCGCAACGATCTGGTCTGTAAATTATCAGATAACACATGAATACAATGATGTAAAAGTTGACTTCCTTCAAAATTACTAGAGCCGTTTTGAAAAGTTGCAAAATTGTCATTTATAATTCAGACTTTAGAAATTTTTTTACTTTAGACAAAATAGAATGCTGTGTTTTTGTTTGCTTTTAACCCAAACAAAGCAAATCCACAGGATCATTTTAGACCTATCGGGCTCAAGTTTTTGCAAAATCCAGCTCGCTTTCCAGTGTGCTTTTTTGCACTAAAATTTCAAAATTTCCTAGCTAATAAACACAAATAAACAGATAAAAGCTTGTCTAAGTTTCAGATTTAGCTGAAATCCAAGCACAAAAATGACAAATTCTAGTCTATATAGCGACCTTAGTTTGCCTTGGTGCATGGGAGTGTATCAATTAATAACACAGACCAGACTTACATACCTGGTTTTTATTTCGAAGGTTTTCAAGAAAACCTTTGCAAAAATCCGCAACAAAACCTGACAAATTTTCTCCCAAACAAATAAAACTATTTACTTCATTCACTTGAGAATTTACCTTGAGGATGCAGACAAAATATTTTGCAATCTCCAATGTCAACCGTTACACAAATACAAAATCTAGTTAGCTGAATTATTTTGCAAAACACATCAATTTTTTTTCTCGATTCATATTGTGTTCCTAATAATCACTTATTTTGTATAGACATTTCGTCGATGAATAGACGGGGGTAGATGAATCGTGACCTCGTGATTATTTGATTGAATATCATTTTAAATTTTCATTCACTCAGAAAAAGATTTTCTCAGAACAGCTAGCACAATTTAGCTCTACAACATGACTTTTTTAAAACGACACTATTTTGACAATAATCCTACACATTCTTACATGCGTAACCCCCTGGTTGAGTTAGTTGCTGTGGGAGAGCTGAGAACATCATTTTACATTCTTTTGCAAACAAAGAGTGATCGATAGGATGCAATGCAAGAAAGTGTCTAGACATTTTGAAATATGAAAGTGTATTCATATGGGATTGGACGACCGATGTTAAACCGGAAAAGTGCCTCATTCCGACCATTTAGATTCACTATTAATGCGATAAATTAAATGATCCTATTTCAATTAAATCAATTAAATTGACCTCTGCATTCAGAAGCCAATCTTATTTTCACGATACACACTTTTTCGGGAGGGATCACGAAGGGATTTAAATCACAAAAAGCATCCTCCTTTTCTTTTCATTGATCATGTAATCAGGTAATACAGAATAAATCTACACGCTGTTCTAAAAATTAATAAACTTGATCAATTTCTTACCAGCCACTGCTTCCTGCATATCTACCTTTCAGGATGGCTGACTCGAACTCCATCATTGAAATGATCAAACACCGGACCCCACGGGTTGGGTGAGCGGCGACATCGCTGAACAGAATCAAAGTAAATGTTTAGGGGTCGTGGTCATTTAAGGTAATTCTAAACTTAACTAACTTGCAGCTTTACACCATCCTCCACTGTCCACTGTTCACCAGTCCACAAAGCATATCGAAGCATCTTTTAAGTAACCAAATAAAAACCCCAAAAACACTTCAAAAATACTGGTATCATATCGATCATCGTCTGATGTTATGATCGTCAGGAAAATTCTGGAAATGTGTTTTGTTATTGATGGCGTGACGTGGTCAAAACATTCGAAAGAAAGGAAAACCACGTTAAAATTTTCGGATTTATTCGATTTGGATTTCCCGCCATGCAACTTTTTTAGATCCCAGTCCTTTTTTCGAAGGTTTTGACCTCTGTTTTGTGTCATATATCATGTGGCACGCCCGCCCACACGCCGCCCGCCTTATTCATGATGCTTCTCTTTACGTTATGTTTGGACAACAATTTTCTCAAACTTGTCATCTACCCTACAACAACTACAGTGCACCTGGAATGCGTCGGAATCTCGACACTTCAGACCTTCTAAAAAGGTACCCTGACGGGCGGCACATCCCCGTGCCCGATTTTTGCCAAGAAAGGGCAAAAAGGGTCAAATAAGCCTGCCGCCTTTTTAGATATTTTATTAGCTGACTATCCCTGGAGTACCGTGTGATTAAAGTTAGGTATCATTCATACGGAAACAACCCTAAATTTGGACGTTTGCCACTCGTTAAAGCTTGAGCTTTTGTAATTTCGCTCCATTATTTTAGTCAAAGCACATTTTTGGAAAGCTAATCGGTAGAGGAACCGAAAATAACATACCGGGTGACTAAAAAAGAACCTCAAGACCTCACTTCAACAAGGTTCTATCTCGAATTTTGAAAAAAATTAGATTTTTGGTTAAAATGATAATTTATGTCAAAAAGATTATTTATATGGTTAAAAATTATCAATATATAACTTCCAAAACTCAAAACGAAGAATTCCATGAAGCTATATCACGAGTTTTCAATTTTAACAGAAGGAAACAAGGTTTCATAGCCTCAATAGAACCTTGTAGCCGTTTTCACGGCAATGTCACTTATCACATCAACAAGGTTCTATTTCGTATTTTATAGATAGAACCTTGTTGCACTGTTTGCGCTGGCTGTTTTATTCCTTTGCAATACACGGAGATAGAATCTTGTTGAGTTTTCGTATTTTGCGAAATTTAGGGCAACATGATTCTATCGAATGATTCTATTTTGTTAATAAATTGTACTGTGTGGACCTATTGCTCTTAAAGTCTTAAAGTGTTTATATGGTAAATTTGCCATCCCGAATATGATAAAACAAATAAATTCACCTACACAACAAACTAACATCATTTTCACAATCACTGAATTTTGAATTGCATTTTTCTAAAAACAGCAAAACGCAGAGGTCGCGTAGTTATCAAGTTATGACCTTTTTGATTTAAAAAACTGCAAAAAACACGTCAAAATCAAAATTTTCAGAATTTCTTTTCAAAATTTTCGAAGGATGTAATCGATTTCTGTACTGGTTATAACATGACCCTATTTTCTTAATTTCCAAAAATATTTCCCATATGATTTTGCCTGAAAACCCCAGTTTTGTCCAAAAAATGCACTAAAGTGTCAGATATAAGATTGGAACTTATGTGATTTCAATTCCTCTACCCATCAGCTTTTCAAAGATGTATAACAAGTGCTTTGTCTAAAAAATTCGAACGACACTCCAATAACATACAAAATTGCCAATTTCAATTTCAATCTCATTGTTAAAAATTCAAAACTAGTTGCAAACCTAAAGATCCGGCTATAGAATATATGTGTAAAAGATTACGTAATGGATACTATGAGTTGAAAAGATGTTCACAGCATTTTGCAAAGGCAGGTTTTAGGTAATCTACACTCAAGAATAAAAACTCAAAGTTCGTCTTGTATAAATTGAAATGAAATATATAAGAAAAAAGCAGCTGGTATATTTACATGCATATTCTGTTTACATGAAAACAATTGGACAAAAATAAACTAAAATAGTAATAATAATAATCATCATCAAAAAACACATACTTATTACCAAAGCAATTACACTTGAGAATTAAGGAACTTTGCAATAATAAAGTATATGTAGCTCAGGTTGAGAAATTCAGCATAAAAGATTTCAGTTGTAGATTTTGCTTACGGAAGGATAAAATTTGAAAAAAAATTGTCCTGTTTTTTTGTTTTAATAATGATAATAAATTATTGTGAATAGAGTCTTATAAATGATATCCTTAGGTAGACCAGAAAACCGAGAAATAGAATAACAAGTTGATTATCAAAAAGACACTGGAGAACAAAATCATCAAAAATCATAAGCATAAAGCCAAAGCCTGATTCGTCAAAATGGCAATACCTTGACACAACCAGAGACACACAACAGTAAATAGTTAAAAAAGTCTTGATATTTTTCGTGAGTAAGAATTTCGATTTCCATACCTACTAAATTATAAATTTTCTTTCGATTTTTTCGTGATTTTTGAGAAAACAACAGAGTTTAAAAAGTAAATCGATTACCAGTAGATGATAAATTTGAATCAGAGTTCATTTTTAAATTATAGCGACTACATAATCCAGCTGCTGCATATGTGGTTCGATTTTCACGTGTGACGTTCGATCACTACGTGCGATGTTTACACGAACTTTAGATCGATGCTCAATTTAATTAGTTCTATGCAAGTTAAAAACATAATAAAAACCACCATATAATAGGGGGGCAGAGAGAACTTCCCTTTTATTGCTAGTCTAAGCTTTTTTGTGACTTCGCATTCTGAAAAAAAATTGCTGCAGTCGTTCTTATTATCGTTTTAGAGAAATGATCGAACTGGTTTAAGTTGGTTGATCTCCAGTTTTCTTTTCCAATTCGATTTTGTCCAAATGTTTCCACAACTCTTCTCGTTCTTTCTCCTTTTTCTTCTCCCTAGAGAATAAAAAGTTTAAACACGTTAGATTCTACAATAAAAACATCATGTCCATATTAACCCAGGAACTAAAGTAAAACAGTATTTTTCAATTCAAATTTCTTCGTTATCTGTAATTTAGAAATACCTTTGTTAATGGTACAAATTTGGAGGATGGCTGAAAAAGCTTTTTGATAGGCAATTTAGTATGGCAATAGCTGAACATTTTCACCTAAAAATGGTCTACAACAAATTCGAGAGAGATTTTTAAGGTTTTCAAGGTTTTTCACAGAAGATTTATGGTTTTCAAGGTTTTCAAGGTTGGGGGGTTCATTTTCAAGGTTTTCAAGGTCCCGTAGACACCCTGAATAAGGTATAGAAGAAATAGATCTTGAGATATTTTTGAAAATGCATTCGTATCTTACTTTTGTCGTTCAGCTTTATACGAGGATGTTAATTCGTCAAAGAGTTTTCCATTCATTTCCATAAATGCTTTCAAAACATTATACACCAACGCAACGATTGTTCTGAAAAAGAAAAGAAAAACAAAATCAGTTCAGACATGAAGACATTTCACAACCCTTCTGATGAACATCGTAGTGAATCGCAAGACCTTAAAAAGATAAAACGGACCCAGAAAGATTTAAACTCAATGCTCGAGTGGTGTAGCAACAGTGTAATACAGACATTCACAGAAAAATATACTTACTGGTTCCAATGGTCTTTGGAAATGCGATATAGACACGAAAACATTATAGGAAGAACGACATTCGAATTTTCTTGAATTAAAGTGAGAATGTATTCATTGTTCCAATAGTACAACGCCCGCTCTGCGACCTAAAAATAACGAAAATAAAATGACATTAAACCACTCAAAACAACGTGTGCAAAGTTTTCAAGTATTTTAAGCTCTGTATTTAAGCTCTAAAGGTGAGTGTATCTTAAGTATTACATAGAAAAACATTATTGTTTTCACCCCCCCTCTATTTTATATGCGATATTTGAATGCCCGTGGTTAATTTTATTTCGGCTTTGATCACTCACACTTTTTTTTCTTCTCATAACACTCACCCCCTGCTTATTAGACCCCTTCTACAATTAAGCACAAAAGAGTAACCAGATAAGTGAAAGTCTCATGAAATTGGAGTAAGAGGGAATGGAGACAGTCAAAACCAATAGTTACCTGAAAGTGGGGACTAGACACACATTTAGCAATCTTTTTGAAGAAAGGTTCCATAATCTTTTGGAATTGAGCAGCTTCAATTGAATCTAGAACTTCTTCCAATTCGCCAAGGAACATGACCTAGAAGGTAATTAGAATAAAAGTTAACACTGTCACTGTTTGTATAAACAAGTTCATAATTTGCGAATTTTCGGTTTATTTAAATTATACAAAATAACATAATGATTAAACAAAGAGGCTTACCTCTTTTTGACTACTTGTTTTGGGCCAATATTTTAGAAGACCCATAACAACCTGAAAGAAAAAAGTTAGGATTATGAATAAAATTTCAAAAGGTTTAAAACTGTTGTTTGTTGATTTAGGTTGTAAATGTTGTGGCGGGAGTTGGGAATTTTAGGATTTTAGGTTATGGATTAAAGGTTATGCTGGGGGGCTTATTTAAGTTGGAGTTTTAGTCTTTCACGCATTTTCTATTGATTGATTCAGTATTTTGCAAAAACGTTTTGCCTGCGGCTCCATTTCTTAACTAAACATAAAACATCACACACTTTTTGTATCAAATGTTATTATTGCCATGCTTCAAAATTACTAAGTTATGGGCCAGGTCCCTGTAATGAAATACTGTTTTGAGGTGGGACCTTATCTCAGATATTTCAGGTGGGAGAATTTGAATGTGCTGGGACTGAAAATTTCAGGTATGACCTGGAACCCCCTTGCATACTATGTGTTTTTCTTAATGTCCTAAGATGCATTTAGTACACATGTCCAATATCAACTTCTTTCGCCCCCGTGGTTGAAACGTAATTTTGCCTGGGGCCCATTCAACAAGTGAGTACGCTTGGAATTGGCCAAATTTGACTAAGAATAGAAACTTACAGGTTCGGTCAAGGTAGGGTCTTTCTCAAGAAATTGTACCACACAATATGCAAGCTGTAAATTAAAGTAAAATTCGCACCTTTAAACGGATACTTTCAGTTATATTTATTCCATCATTTTTGCTCTTTGAAAGTGAATCTTCAAATTAAATTCCACAAAGATTTATTCATTTCAGGTACGTTTTTTCCAAAAAAATAATTATGCCAATAGGAAAAAGATTAGAAACAAACAATAGAAAAAAATCAGTCGTCCTCACCTGTGCATGATAAAGTGATAGACATCGAACTTTGTGGAGAGGTATAAGTACTTTTAATAAAAATTGTTTGTGCTCTGCTTTCAATGGGAGTGCAAAACCATTAATGATACTGTAACAGAGAAATAAATAAAAGAAATACATAGTTAATATTTGAATTGATAGCCTTGGTTGGAACAAACTGTTGCAGTTATAGTTTTCAACCATCTCTGTACATTGGTTAAATAATTGTTTTCTTCAATTTGTACAAATCCATAAATTGATTTTCTATATCAGTGGTGTTGAAAGTTGGTGAAGAAGAAAAATGTTTTTTACCTTCCTAAAATCTCCAATAGTTCTCCTACACCGTTGAAATGTTCTGTTTCATAAATAAATCTAAAACAATTAAAAAAATTAAATAATCAAAATCTCAATATAGTGCAGGCTAATGTCATTTACCATTAAAATCGTGCACAAGGTTATAAAGGCATGAAGTTTCTGACTTTGGCCACTAAACTGTCCCTGCGCAAAGTTCTGTGCTTTTACTAGCCTGCACTGATAAAAATGACATATATTATAACACCTCTTGGTTGTGACTTTTCAGGGCTAGGTAACGAAATTATAAAAGGAATAACTAGAAGCGCTATTTAACACTAGACCCATTATTGCTGGGAAATTTTCAAGCACTTTAGTTTACCACGGTTTACGCAAGAAAATGTAGTTTTTCGTATGCAAATATTTTTGCTAAATTACAAATTTCTATGGTGTTTTCACATATTTGGACTATTAACTATAAACAAAACAAATGGTTGAACAAAACAAATGGTTGAAAAACCTCTTATAGGCTTTTATCAAAATGACATTACCTCAAAAATATATGGTTAATTTGTTTTCGAATATATGCACGTAATCCTAGGAATTTTCCATAAATCCTATGTAATACAGTCTTCAGGAATTCACGTTCACGAGGATCCTCGCTGTCAAATAATTCTAAAAGCTAAAGCAAAAATAAAGTACAATGACTTTCAGTCACTTCCTTCTTGGAGGTTGATTGACTGGGATGATGTACCTTAAGTGTACTTATTTTTGCGGATTTGATCGAAATCTGCCAAAATAAGTACATGCCAAAATTAAATACCCGCCAAATTTAACTTCTTTCAAATATAAACCCTTTAAAGGTGTTTTTTGCTATTTTTACGCCATTTTAAGGTTAAATTCTTCAACAACCACCAAATTAAATACCCGTCAAATTTAATAAAATCTATCAACCACCAAATTAAATAAAGTTTCTGATTTTGGCAAACCGCCAAAATAAATACCCGCCAAAAAAAGTACACTTAAGGTATTTTACCAAGAAAAAAATGATACTTTGATGGATAAATTTTGGCCTGATCTGCAAAAGTAAGTCGGTTACTCAACTTATTACAAAAAAATACAAAGTTTGTTTATCCCCGAAAGTAAATCCCTGCTAAATATTTACAAATAGCTCTTCAATTTATTTAATTATTAAAGTAATCAAATGGAAAAAACCAACACAGAACGAAAGATATTTGGACCCAGCTCAATTTATAAGACCATCAGGTAGGTCCAAAAACTAAAAAGATAATGAATTATAGTGATGTGGTGTAATGTTTATTTTGCCTTTTCATTATAATAATTTTTTCTTACCTGCAGTACAAATTTCTGGTCTATGTATTTTTTGGCAATTGTAGGCTGAAATTCGTGTGACTCTAAATATCTCAGGAAAAACTCGAACACAATCTGAAATAAAGAATATTTGAAATTATATGTACACATATGTTAAGCTTTTTAGAGCTAGATAGAAACAATATTAAAATCAGGAGTTTGAAATGTTTCGAATCCTCCCCTTACAAAACGCTTTTGAAAAATCAAACCTGCAGATGGGGCCAAGAACATTCCAGTGTTGGTTCATCTTCTTCAGGGTCAAAGTCTGGATTGACTGACGGTGGAAGTGTTCGAAAACAGTTAATTGCAACCTAATAGAGAAGAAAAAGAGTCGTAAATAAAATGAATTATCTAGGCGAGACCAATTTAATTTGTTGTACTACAGGCAGATCACCAGTTATAAATGGGTCGGTTGGTCAGTCGGTAGGTGAAATAAAGTTATTTTTATTCACTTTATGGGATCGTAAGGCAATAGAAATAATTTCCAACATTTAATTAGGTCGCAATGACATTTCCCCCTAACTTTATTAAAATGTTATTTGAATTTTATATATGCTAGTGCTTGCTTGAATCCTTTAAAAGTTTACGTTTAATAAGATTTTCAGACTCATTACTATTTACAAATCCTAGTTTTTATGGTAACAGGCAAAATTTGATAATATAATTTTTTCGTTTTTAGCAAAAACAGGGTTGGTCGGGCCTGTAGAACAACAAATTAAATTGGTCTTGCCCTAGTGCAGACATTAGTGAATAGACCTTTTTTATCTGTGATGTCAGATGTTTGGTTTGCCTTAAATAGCCTAAGCAAAATATGTCATGGACTTTAGTAACTAAGACAATGTGCTTTTAACTTCTGACTCGTTTATTCATTTAAAAGAAAGTCTATACAAGGTTAAAGAAGAAGTTCCACAAACCATTTCCTCAACCATTTCTTGTAAAGTGCAGTTTAGCAGTAAAGTGAGCTTTCTGACAAAAGATACCCATCTCACTATTTTTTTACTTGCAGAGCAAGTCCAATTCAAGCTTGATGAAAATCATTGAAAATCATCAATTTCAGAAATTGTTTTGAATTTAAGCTGTATTGAAATCAGAACTAACAATGAAATCAATACAATAAAAAATAGACTTTATGATAGGATGGTATCATATTACAAGATTCATATGATGCAGATAATGTCAGTATCATTTTCCTAGATAACTTGAACTAGTAAATACATTACATAATATTGAAACATAATAGGGTTATGTTCCAAACTAAAGTCTAAAAATGTGGTTACCATTCGAATTATTTCTGGATAGACTGGTTCAGTTAAGACACCAGTTTCAGCATTAATATATTCCACCAATTCATTGAGTGTAGATCTTTTAACTTCTTTACCCCTCAAGTCACTGACAGGGTCCATAAAATCAAACATATTGCAACATAATTGGATTTTCTTTATCATCAGCTCTTGCCTTTCTTGAGCAGGGGCATCTATGAATCGATAGGAAATTTAATTTAGCAGTTGGCAAAATAAGTTTAATAAAAAAATTTAATCGCAATTTGCAAGAAAAAGGAATTTTAGAGTACTAAGTTTTGCAGTTTTCTAAACATTTCTACAAAATAAGGTAGAGGCATGATTTCAAAGGCAACATCATATTCACAGTTCTTCTATTATTCCAATATGGTACCTTCTTGTTACAGTCAGACAGGATTTGTTGTTTTAAAAGAACACTCATCTAATAAGACCCCCAGCAATATGCTTGATGGCATGATTGGGGTTTTTTCTGCCGTGATAACGTGATTTTGGAATTTCTTTGGCATGATTGCGTGATTGGAAGTTTGAACGTGATAGTGATATGAAAAACTTTGGGAGTGTGATGCGTGATTACACAAATTTTTGCACTGTATCACTGAAATTGCATGATAGGCTTCGATTTGGCCATTTTTCATCCGTGATCGCGTGGTTTTGGAGGGCCTCTCATAATAATAATTTCATAAACACAAAAAGAATACAAAGACTATGGTTAATTTCAAAAGGCATACCAGTGTTAGCAACAACACAAGAAAATCCTATAAACATTACAAACCCATACACGGTAAGACTTTTTTGAAATATGTATAAAAAAGAGTCTCCTGTGGGAGTTTGGGTACTGTAAAGTATAGTAAAGGTTGATAAAAAATACCTTTTAAAAGTGCAAGGGGCTGTATTTCAACATGGGGATGATTTCGAAACCTGGATGATCCCTGCTGCTTTTTAGGATGTTTTCCTATTTTTTTGACAGAGGATTTTCTGGTAAATGGGTCAAGTGAATTGCTATTTCCACCGCTACCTCCTCCTTCGTTGGCTTTGTTGTTAGCCCCTGGTTGTGGAGCCGCTGTTCCATGCATTGGCATGGCCTTGTATAACGCTACAAAAAGAAATCTTTAATTGGTAAATTTTATGAAACATAAAACCATCTTACATAGGGTTTTTGTTATGTAACTTGATCTACCTAGCCTTTCTGTTGAGTAAAAAAAGTCAACATTGAATCACAAGACACTGTACAAAATTTATTTTAAAACCAGTCAAGAGTCAAAAGAACCTAAAAGAATCAATGACATGATCAGCTCCAAGAAAGAACAAAGTGAAGAAACAGAAAATGTTTCCTTACCTCCTTTTTATTTATGATTTGTTGATGTTCATTACACCATAAACCTTGATATTTTTTTTAAAACAAATAAATCTTCTACATTGGATTTGTTTTTTTTCTATTCTTTTTTTTCTTCTGGATCCTACTAAATATGAATAAAAAATCAGTAATTAATTAATTTGTTAATTCATTTACAACTTTATAAAGAACATAACATGGGGCTTTTCAGAACAAGTAGTATCAATGTTCAACACTATTTCAGTTTGTCAATACTGCAGATAGCCTCGTTCTATAACACTATAAGTCTCAAGATGGAGAAATACATCTTTTCCCAAAAATGATAAATATTTTATCAAACAGAACAAAAAAACAATGTTAATTTAAAAAAGATATGAAGTGAATGGAGCTAAATGAAGATCTAAGTATTATATTTGATATCTTATTATTGGTGGCTATTTTATTCATTTCTCTATAAAAAGACCTTTTTGCCAATAGCTTTATTATGTCTCTTTTCAATTAGAATAAAAAGTAAGAGCCTAGGTCATTTACTAGATTTTGTCTTTCACTTTGATACTAATTTTCTAAAGGCATTAGCTTGAAAACTATGTTTTCGTCACTTCTGATGGGGTGGGTAAAACATAAACATACAAATAGGTGAAATTGGGTAAACGTACTTCTTGAATGAACTACAAATTGATTCATAGTTTTTGAATAGGTTGGCTGGCTCGCTTTTTAGAAATGAGATCCCAATCCCCAATCCCCAATCCTCCCTGAGAAGACCCTAGATAGGGTAAACCCTCCCTTAAATTTGAATTAGTTGCAATCCTGAATAAGGTTTCTAAGAATTTGAGGTTTGAGAAGCTAGTGTGTTGATTCAGTAGGGCAAAATGGAACATATTTGATTTGAAAAAGTCTTAAAAAGCTGTTTCTATATTTAAAACTCAGACCTCTCATAGTGTCCTCCTCCCTGGATTTTTGAGTTGAAGGAAGGTATGGGGGGGGGGGGGGGAGATTTTTTTTTGGAGCCAGGAGGGGGACAAATCAGGAGGGGGAAAGGACTTTTTTCATTTTAGGTATGGGGGAGGCAAGACCCTTAAAGGACACTATGTCTTTTGTCTCTTTTATTTCAACTAGCAATAATAATGTTTGAATTCAATTCCAAAGCATCTCTTTCATGATAGTTAATAAAAGAAAAATATTTTGAGGTTGGCCTGTCACAAAAATTACTGCCTCTCTCAAACATAAAAATTTCCATGTTTTTCATAGGTAAAAAGTCAAAAAAGGGGTACAAAATCTTTCTTGGAGCCAGGAGGGGGGACAAAAAAAGGGTCCCCCCACCCTGATAAAAGTTTTAGGTCTCAGTATTGGGAAAAAAATTTGATGAATAATTTTTTTTTCAATGTGAATTTTTACCATTTTGTTAATGAAAACACTAGTAAATAAACAGTAACGTAAGGTAAATTAGTAGTAACATTAGGAGAAAATAAGAAATAAGAAATTACACTTTGCATGAAAAAATAAAGGTTTACAGAAATTAAAAACCG
>JAUJPO010044310.1:0-17033 GCA_032270745.1 Tiaropsis multicirrata
GCAGTTTAAAGTTGAAAATTTTCATGATGGCAATATTCTTACGATATTCTTAATTTTTTGGCCATTTTCATCATGGAAATTCTTATAAAGTGTATTCTTATAAAAAAAAAAGCGTGTAATGAACACGAGGTTTTGTATTGCAAGCGATTTATTTTATATGATTTAAGCCAAGAGCGGTGGGGTGGGCTCTATGAGAACAAAAGACCTAATTCGCATTGTCTGTTTGTTTTCACAATCTTTACAGATCTATGAAAGGATTTGTTAATAAGAACTAGTTATCTAGCTTGTGTAATGTAAAAACACCCTATGCATTTTTTGGAATATATTTTGTGTAAGAAAATTCTTAAACTACAGTAATTAGATTTTTATATGAAATAGAAATTATTGGTATATTGGAAGATATTATAGTTTTTATACCTAGCTTTTATAGTTGAAAGTGAATTTTTTTTAAATACAATGAAATAAAGTCAAAAATACAAAACTTTCACGAAATTATTAGATTTTCGCATTTGCGATTATTATGTTTGGGGTGTGACATTTTCAGTCTTAGGATTTCAGTTTTTATTTATTTCTTTCTTTAACTTTTAAAAATATTAAAATCTATTTACAAGGGCCTAAATAATGATAAAAAATTAACTAGAATGAAAAAAATATTTCCTTATAAAGTAAGGAAATATATAAAAAAAATTTGAATTGAAAAAGTTGTTAAAATCTTTTCGGTAATACGGTATGGTGAATTGAGCAAATTATTCTTTCAAATTGATATCTTTTAAATCGATCCACGAGATGCGTTGATCATCGTTTTTCAATGCTCGTCTTTTCTTTTTCAAAGTATCTGTTGCTTCAGCTATATCCTCAACGTTGTCATTAATATCTAAAGAATCATCCAATAGTTCCTCTAACGTTGCTAATTTTTTACCCTCTTTCCTCCGATGTTTTCTAGTTAACGTTGAGTATGTAATAGCCGGTTCGCTTCCATCTTCCTCTACCCGGTATCTTTTTGAACGCCGGACTGATCGCCTTTTAACCGGTATGTAATCATATAAATAAGGTTTTGAAAATTTATGTTTGAATTTTGAGTGTGATCTGGATTTTTTATTTATCAAACTGTCTTTGGAGTTGTTTAACAAGGGACTTGATGAAACTGAATAACGTCGTTTGGTTTTCGTTTTATATACAGTTGTGGGAATTTCAATGATTTCTTTCGTCAGACGTCTTTTTTTCTTTTTCTTTCGTACTAAAGGCGCACTCAATGTTTCGTCGACAGGTGTTTTTTGCAGTAGGCGACGAATAGAATGCTGCTTACCTTTTAAAATGGCCTTCATTTCAATAGATGATGAATCCTCACTGATTGTCGAGGTCTCTTCCATTGAATCAGGAATGGTTATAACAGGCGTTATCACGCGTTCACGTTCGCGCTTCCGTCGCTTGATGGTGGGAAGAGACACGATTTGTTTTGGACTTGGTGATGCCAACACGCGACTCGTTCTACGTCGTGATTGTGTCGGTAAAACGTCCTGCGTCAAGACGATTGGTTTTGTACGTGGCTCGTTTCTTCGATGTCTTAAGTATCGTTCATAATAACTTGGAATGATATTTTGCCGGAAGACACGCTGGAAACGTGGTGGTGAATAAGGTGGAGGTGGACCTGTTGGGATTGCCGGCAACCGTAGATTTCGACGTGTGTCCATTCTACGTGATGTGTGATCACGTGATGTCTGTACAATGCGTTCTTGTCTTTGCAAAGAGTGTGAAAACTGTTGATTGTTGTTAATAGGTGCCGTTCCTGCGATGTAAGAAGTTGTTACTGGCCGGCTTGTTGCTAATCTTTGTGAAACAATGTCTCTTGAACGGTTGAAGTCGTCCATTGATGATGACGTCACTTTGGTTCGATGGATGGCTCGCAACGTAGACGATTCGTCTGCTCGTGTTGGTTGTGAATATACTTTGTTGAAAGCATCATCAAAATCGATCTTGTTGGTTTCTTCTTGTTGGTCGACGTAGACGGGTTGTACGATACTCGATTGTTTACGTATGCGCTGCTGTCGTTTGCGTTCAATCGTCGTCGTTGTCGCAGTTGTCCCCGATTCTTGTAATTGAATGTCTTGTGTGGTTATGGGAAGTGCGATGATCCCTTTTTTCTTGGGTGCGGCATCGATTGAATCATCGTATCCTGGATCATCATCGTTGTATCGTTCTTTTGGTAAGGTGGAGTAAGGTAATGGTGAAGGGGGGCCACCTCTTGGTACGTCTCCTGTGTAAGGAGCAGTGTATGGTAGACTTTTCTGTTTCTGTGTTGGAGCCACACAACACCCATAACAATATCTACAGCAGTAGTAACAGAAACAACACATCAACAAAATGAATGCTAAAATGAATAGTGGTAGCAGGTAAAGAAACCAATCAGAGGTACCGATGAAATCGTCCGTCAATGCGGCGCTAACGCTGGGTGGTGCCACAGGTATGATGATTTTGTTGCAGGCTGGTTCAGCTAGTGCTTTAGCATCAGTCGCATCGTATTGACTTAATGATGTGATGAATGAAGGTTGTATAACTGTGTTGTTTTTATCCATGAATACAGGTTCTGTTAATGGTCTGGTGTTTCTTTTAAAACACGTTTCATTTGTGATTTTTCCGTCTGTGTAAACCACTATGTCTTTATTGGATGTGGAATTCGGATAAATGTCCACCAATACGATGTCATTGGATGGATCGTATATATTTTGCTGTAATGTTTTGTAGAATAGCAGCTTGTCGTCTAGTTGATCAATATTAGCCATTTCAGTTTGTATGTACATACAACATGAGACTGCTTTTGGAATCTTTCGAATTTGGAATTTTGTGATGACGGAGTTTCCATCCTTATCGGTTGCTTTGAGGTTGTAATGATCTTTGATTTCCGTTTGTTGGCAATCTTTGGTGCTAATGAAGGTGGTGATGGTTTGTGTCGTCCTGTTGAATGCCATATATGAATGGTTTGCTACATCTTCGAATTGATCCAACACTTGTAACGTCAAGTTTGATGTTGTGCCATCGTTGTCTTCAAAAGTTGTCTCTTTGATTCTGTATTTTGAAGGTTGTCCGCAAGTAATATTTATTATATCTATGGCTTCACGCTGTTTTGGTATTTGTGTTGTAGTTGTTGTGGTGTTTAGTACTTGTGTTGTTGTGGTGGTTTTTGTGGTCGGTTTAAGTTTAGGTACGATGACCACTTTTTCGATTGTACAATCGTCAATGGTTGTGTCTATTAACTGTTTTGTTGGTGACATATCGATATGTTGACAAGACAGATATTCGATGATGAGGGTTGTTTCGTTCTTAAAGAAGCGAATTAAATAGATGTCTTGATGGGACTCCTTGATCTTTTGCGCTATTTGATCCAAGATATTGGTGATGGTGTCTAAAGAAACCTGTTTGTTGTTGGAACATTGCAATGTTGTGATACCCTTCTCTTGGTTCACTTCTATTTGTGTCGCTGATTCGTTCAAACGGACAAAAACAAACCCGCTGGCTTTCTCATCCGAATCGTCAACCGCTTCCAATAAAAAAGTGTAATTTGTTTGCTCCTTCATTCGAACCGAGTTGTCAATAATACCAAAAATTATTTTAGTTTCATCATTATATTGTATCCAATAATCGGATTCAATGGACTTACCATTAACAAATTTCATGGTGAGCGTTAAATTGGTGATATCTCCATTTTCACTATCTATGAAAACATCATTTTCCAATTTCTTCTCAAAGTACCCACAATGCTCTACAACAACACTGATGTTTTTATTGGCTGTCGGGGGCTGATTGCCATTAGGGTACAGACAATAGTTTGCTCGGCGAGTGTTCGTTGCGATGTGAGCGTATCCGAAATTTTCACCTAACTTTTGAACGTAATACGAATTGAATACAACTCTATCTTTGTCTCCGTATACTTTATCCATGATTTGGTTGATTCGGTTAGTGGAGCAATTTTCTTGCATCACATTACACGTTGTCCATTCTATAGTGATGGTCTCTGTGGTCCTTTGGAAGCTGATTACTGATATTGACTCCTTAGTCGTTGCAATGTGATTCTCAATACGTTTACAGACGTCTAATAAGACCTCTAGATTGGACATTTGACTGTCCAAATATGGAGAAGCTGATGTTTTGATGATTAGATTGTTGATTGGGAGCTGTGGTAAATGAAGTACGAATGACGTATTTGCTGTCATCCCACGACTGTTGTTTGCTTTCAAATAAAACATTAAGATTCGTCGATCACCAAATCTTTTTAGTTGCTCTGTTGTTAAAATCGCTTGTATTGAGTTTTGCTGTGTATTGTAGCGAATATAGGTAGGTGAGGTTATGGGGTTTGCAGCTTCGTCACAAAGCTCAATGTTTTGACCTTTGATTTCTCCATCTTGTATGTCCATAAATAATCCTTCTGGCAGCTGGTACTCTAGTTTCTGACATAAAGAGAGATTCATAGGTGGGATTTCATTGGTGATATATGGCCGATCTGCTGGTATTTCATTACATTTGCCACGCTTTGATGTTGTGATGTTTTCTACTTTATATGTTGGTTGAAAGATGTTCGTGATTGTAGCTTTGATTGAACCGTCAGCATTTACGAAGGTTTTGGAGAGCTCTTCATTAGACAGTGTGTGGCAGAATTCACTATTAAGATGACAATCATAAAGAAAGGCTTGAAGGATGTTCGAGGTTGAATTGACGTCAACAACTGTGGTGAAATTGAATTTGGTCCCTTTTGTTACTTCATCAACTTTTCCTTGGATGTCTTTGATCAATTGAAATCTGTCCATTGTTGAGGGTGTTGATGTATCAGTGGATGTTAGATGTAAAACAACCATGAAGTTATAATCGTTTGTATCACCTTCAACCAGCACAGTGATATTTTGTTGTGGCGATTGGATGTTTCCATCTCTTATGTTATACAGCAATAAATAAGCTTCACTCGGTTGCGTTGCCAGCTCTCTTAAAGTTGGATTTAATTTGAGAGTTTGGCTTGCTTCATTGAAACTCATCCAATGGTACAAATTCTGAAACACCAGTGTTGTAGTTCGTGTTGCATTTCGAACCAAATTATCTTTGGAATATTGTTTCTTGTTACATATGCTTGTTTTAAGAATCTTCACATCCTGGGATTGCCAATTGACATTGCGACATACATTCTCTTGGACTATGTCAACTTTGTCTGGAACAATCTTGTCTAGCATCGTTCTTATGAAGCTGAATGTCGGTTGATTTGAAGAAGTGATAAGTTTACTGGTGATTCCTCTCGAGGTCTGTTGGCTACATACCTCACCAGTTAACGCGCATGGTGTGACTGTGATATCGTATCTGGAGGATGAACTCTGCTCTGATATTGTCGACACGTTGTAGATGGTGACACCTTTGTCTAAGTTAATTGCACGTAGGTATTCTTCAAAACGATAACAAAATTCTGTTGCGAATGCGATGTCAGTTCTTGGTTGACCAAAGAAAGTAGCTTGGATACGGAACTGGTACTGTCTTGTGATATTGCGAGCAAAGAATCTCAAAGTAGCATTGGTTCGAAGACCATCAGAATCTGTAGCTTGGATGAGATATTCTAAACGATCGTATTTGTCAAAGAATTCTAAAATCACTATCCCATGGAAACAGTAATTCTTCTCATCATATGTGATGAAATTGGCCAGCTCTTCAGGATAGTTTTGAGTGACTTTGAGCTTTAGATTACTGGTGCCACCGTCTTTATCATCGAAGAAGAGGTCTTCAGGAAGCGTGTAGTTAATCTTTAAACATGGATCAAAATGGACGGAAACGTTGGTGCTATTTGGTGGTCTTGATGGCGGCTCTAAGCATTTACCATATCTTGTCAAGTTCATCGGAATGTCTAGGTTCATTAAATATTGTGTGATTTTCTTAATCTCTGCGTACTGGCATTGATTTGTTTCCTCTTTTCTTCCACATATGGTCCATTCGACTTGTAAAGTATTCTTTCCTTTTATCACATAATTTAAAACTTCAACCGTCAAACTGAGATTCTTTTCGATGATGATTTTCCAATCGTTTATTACGGTGATAATGCTAGATTGCTGTAAAGACAAAGTCATGTTTATTGCAAACGTTATGTTGGGTCTGTCTTCATCAAAGAAAACTGTGAATGGTACTTCCATTTGACTTCCTCGGCTGTCTGTGACGTCGATTTGAAAATGGTAGCCTTCTTTTGGCTGCGCATGTGCAAGAGATCGAACGTAAACTATAGAAATAGACACGTCTTTAACGTTCATGTGAAGCCAATCATTTGAAGAGACAGCAATTTTCCCCTCTTTTTTGGTTTTTCGATATAAGACCTTCTTCATGTTTGACCAATCGCCGTCCTCCTTATCCATCACATGATCACGTGGTAAGAATAACTCCGTTTGATTGGTGCAAGCAGTCACATTGACCAATCCAAGTGTTCCATTAGCAACAGGCTGAGAATTACTACGATCGAGACAGGGTTCACCTTTGCGTTGTGACAGATACCTTGGGATGTACTTATCTGTTGAAAAAGAGTCGACAAACTCTTTACGAAGTGCATTTCCAACTTGAAGTGCTTTTGTCAAGCGGTCAATAACGATGTAGTTACACGGAGAATATGCCATATCACAATGCTCAATCACTACTTCCATCAAAAGGTTATCTGGACCCTTAGATATACTTGCAACTCCTATTGCATCTGTGTTATTGAAGAATGTCACCATAGTATCCAGTACGAAATATTTCTCTTTGAAACATTGTAATGTGTTTATAATATCCAATAAAAAGACAAGTTGATAGCTGACTCTCTGTCCTTCTTCGAATGTGACAATGAGTGTGGTGTTCATGCTTTCTCCCCTGATGTCTGTTGCTTGAATGGTCAAGTTAAAGGTCTTACCAGCTTTATTGGTGTCATATAAAAAGATCATTTGTTGCTCA
Source organism: Tiaropsis multicirrata (assembly GCA_032270745.1). NCBI lineage: Eukaryota > Metazoa > Cnidaria > Hydrozoa > Leptothecata > Tiaropsidae > Tiaropsis > Tiaropsis multicirrata. The sequence continues at coordinate 6,940 of JAUJPO010044310.1, forward strand.
GGCTCATTAAATGTTAGCCAACATTGAGTGTCAACGTTGCTGTACAATCTCAGTGAAAGATTGTGCGTATTTCCATCCTCTTGGTCTGAGAAAGTATCTTGTGGGATGTGATATTTGGTAATGCCACATCTTTTGACGGTGACATTAAGTATTCGTTGTCGTTCAGGTGTTGTGTTGGGCTCCAACAAACAGTCTTCGTAGTTTTCGATTGCCATGGATTGGATTCTGAAGCGTGGAAACATGAATGCCACAATGTCTGGTTTGATCTGTTCGTCGTCCGTCAGAAAGGTTTTTCTGTATGTCTCGATGTTTTGGTGATCACATTTTGGATATGATGGAGGACATTGTGTGAAACGCATATTGATGGAACCATTTGAGAAACCCTGGAAATCGTTGACTAACCACGTGGTATCGGTGCTCGTGTATAGGTTGACAGCACCGAAATATTCATTGATGCTTTGAACTGTGGGTATGCTTCTCAAGGCGCGTAGTTTGGTGCTCACCAGGAAGTTGACTGACGGAAAATCATCCATCACTTCGAAATATAGCATCATTCTTGCTGTTTGGTTTAGTGTATCAACTGCAACTAAATAATATTCGTAAATGATTTTACTTTTAGTTTGACTATTCGCCATAAAGATTACTTGAAGAGAATCACGATACAAAGCCACAAAATAATCGAGTGGTAATGGTTGCATGTTTTGAAATGCGAGATAGACTGTCATATTTCTCAAATCCCCGTCTTCTCCGTCAACTATGCTGTCGTAAGGTATAGTGTAATTCTTTGGGTGGCAAAATGAGATATCGAATCGCAAGTTATCACGGACCAAAATTGGTGGATAGTCTTTATGATCTGTGGTGGTGACATTGATGGGTTGACAATCGGAATCGTTGAGCGAGTTTTGTAATTGTTGCAAAGAGAAACTAACACTTCCTGTACAGTTGGTCCAAGTGAAGTTCACGTTGTCCAATTTTAATTGAAAATTTACGATGAAGAAATCGGCAAGTGTACCATCGTAATATGCGTCTGATATTTGATGTAACGTTGATTGGACTATATTGATTGCTTTAGTAATGGTTTTATTACATTTGAGATTGACAGTAACACTACCATCATAAGAAGGTAGACCTGCACACATCTTGAAGGTGATGGGGACAGATGCTGCTGCTCCCTGTGAATCATATGCGTTGATTAAATACACGTACCCATCTTTTGGTTCATTTACAATAACACTTTCTGAAGGGAAACCCCTAATCACTTTGTTGTTTTGATCAAATTGAATCCAAGAATTAGCTTTCAGCGCTGTTGAATCTTTATTCGTCATCTCGATGATCAGTTTACTTGTGTTACCATCTTCGGGATCCATAAACATGCTGTCATTCAACTTGTATACGAATTCGCCACACGTGTCTACACAGATTGGCTCTGGTTTCAGGCCGACAGACAAAACTTCATTTGCGTCACAAGGACCCAGCTTTTCTTCAAGAACTGATAGGTCTGTAAATTCAGGTTTCAACGCTTCGATGAGATCAGGCTTGACAACTAGACTGGTATCATCGACAAATAATTTTGCAGTGATTTTGTTGATGTGTCTAAAGTCGCAAATATCCGTTCGAATGGTGCAGTTGGTCCACATGACGTAACTCGGTTGTTGTTTTGTACCACGCGAGAAAAATAAGAAGCTTGTGTATCCAGTCGAATCGTCGTCGAAATATTTTTTCAGTTTCTCTTTTAATATGGACAACAACTCTGCATCGCATATTTTATCATCTAAAGTTGTTTGGAAACTAAAGGCTGCACGGTATGAGATATTCAGCTTGTTTAGTTGGGTTGTATTGACGAAGATAGTTGAACTGGCGGATGCTCCTACTTCGTTCGATGCTTTTAGTTTGTATTTGACTGGGTTCACCATTTGTGTTCGCACCAGGTTGCCATATAACTCGTTACGCGATGTTGAATTCAATTGCAACCATGAGCTACACGTCACTGACATCTGGTCCTCAAACAATAAACTGTAATTGAAAGATCGTGAATTTCCCGTCGCCTCGTCGTGGAAAATGTTCTCAGGAATCACATACTGAATTTGTGTACAATAATCTACAGCAATGTGAATCTCAGGTACCAGGACTTTTATGGTTGTATCAGGTGTTGTGGAAACACTTGTGGAGGGCGTTACTATAGCAGATGTTGACGGTGCGATTGTTTTGGTGATAACGCCACAATCTGCATTTGTCTGCATTTCCAAGCCTTGAACGGTGAATTCTGGTAGAAAAATAAACGCGAATTGTGTCCGACATTTTCCTGACTGGTCCATTATTTTCTCTTTAATCCAGCGAGCTAACGTGTTGTTGCATATGGGTCCGTTTACAGTGCAATTAGACCAAGATAGCTGTAAAGAGTTTGGTTTAGTCTCGAAATCGATTTCCATGATAAAGTAGGGTTCATTGTCACCATAGAATGAAGAGATTTTGGTTTTTAATCTTTCTTTGTAAGCAATTATGTCTGGAATATCAATTGGAAAGTTGTTCTTGAGGATCAGTGTGAAATTCTGATTGATGATGTTTGGCTTGGAGTCAGCAAGAACATCGATTCGTATTATAAGTGGTGCTCGATTTCCCTCTTTATCGATAGCTACTAAGTTGTAGATGAAAGATTGATAAGTGCCTTCAATGTTGGTCAATTTTGCAGGTCTCCCTACGATTCTTTGTTTTGTTCCATCAAATTGTAACCAGTAGTTTTTAGACAAGTTTTTATCGTTCACTGTCATAAGAACCAAGGTTAAATTCCTCGTCCAACCATCCTCTTTGTCATAAAACGTCATTTCAGGAATTCGAATGTTCAAATTTTTACAGCGTTTTGTGATGATGGTTGAAATGTAGTTGACAACCTTTGGAGGGCTGGAAAGTGGTGTAGTGGTAGGAGTGATAGTGGTTTTGGGTCTGTTACACGGTGAGTTGTAAACATAGTCTATCCTCTTTACTTTGTAATTCGGTTCGAAACTCTTTGCAAAGGCTTCATCGTCGGATGCTATCTTTTCTACTAACGATTCAATTTGTTCCGTGGGGCATAGTGTAAAGTCGAAAGTACAATTAGTCCATTTGAAGATGACTGTGCCAACAGATCCTGGCTTTTCGTAAAAGTCTACCACTTTGATCGTTTCCATGTTATGATCGCCAAAGAAGAAGACTATCTTGTTGATGATTTGGAAAATATCATTGAGATAAGGTGTAATAGTATCAAAAGAACATTCAATCTCCATTACAACTTCAAAACTGACTTCTGTAATTTTCTCCAACTTTTGAAAGGGTAGAATTGTGAATACCGAAAGCCCTTCAGAATCTGTTGCTTCTAAGATGTATTGATATCCTGCGTCAGGTTGTTTCTCAATGTCGCTGCATTTGATCAAGCCGTAAATGAGGGACAATTTTGGGTTGAATTGCACCCAAGATGTTCGGTTATTGACATAATTACCAAAGATATCGAAGAATAGGATCTTCAGGTTCCTGGCGTTTCCATCTTCGTCGATGAACAGATCATTAGGAATGGTGTATGAGAATGAGCCGCAATATTTGAGAGGTATAGGTTGAATGATTCTGTTCACTATTGGTGGTTGATTGGTGAAAATGGAAGACATCAATGGCATCATTGAAGTTGAAGGGGAAGGGATAATCGTCGTCGTCGTCGCTGGTAAGTTGTGGCAATTTTTTGTATTAACCAACACCTTCTTGACTATGTAGTAAGGATCCATAGCACGTCTGAAATCATCATTTATTTGATCTACACTATTTGTTGCAAACTTTTGAATGTTGTCTTGCACTTCTTTGTTTTGACATGATTTATGAATCAACCGACAATTGGTCCATGATAATTCGATTGTGTTTGCTGTGCGTTTGTATGAGATGGCTAAAATGTTGCCAATGTTTTGTTCACCTAAGTATGTTGATATCTTGCTTGTTAAGAAGAGTTGAGAGATGAGTTCTGGAGTCTTTTCATCGTAAAACCGGGTAAATTCCGCATCAATGAAGTATGGTACTGTGTCCATCCGTGGTGTTTTCATTGTGATAACAGTAAAAGTGTGAAGACCTGATTTGTCGTATGCTCTTAAGATATAACTGATGTATTTACTTTCTTTGTTCTTCCCTTCTTGTCGGAATTGACCATACACTACTTGAGTTGACTCCACAAATTGTATCCAAGAGCTACTGGATAATTCTTGATCGTTGAACTGTCGTAATTCTAGTTGTAAATTTCTGGTGCTACCATCTTGCCGATCGTAAAAGGTGTCATCAGGAATTCGGAAACTGAATAAAGCACACAATGGAACACTATAAACGGGAATTTCTTTGATGACACGTGGTGGTGTGTTTGGACCGTGTGTAGGAGTGATCGAAGGGCGAGGTGTGATTTGAATGCTAGATGTCGGTACAATAGTAGTGGTTGGATGTGGGTAGCACATGTCTTCGTATTTCATTTGTAGGTAAGTGATAACGAAGGATGGAGCCATGAAGGAAATGAATTGTGGGTTGATAATGGTCGAAGAATCATACATCAACATTTTGGATCGGATTTTCGATAAAGATGAGTTGTCACAGACTGTATACAATGAGCAGTTTGACCACTTCACTTCCATGTATGCATCAGTGTATGACAAACTTTTAAAGAGGATTTGACCACGGCTTTTATCTCCATAAAAATGTTGCAACTTGGCTGTAAAACTTTTCAAAATGTTTAATTTTTGTGGAACAATGTTGTAAACGTAGGTGCGCAAAGCAAACCAATGGCTTATATCTGCAACATTTTCTTTGGTTCTGATTACGAGCTGACTGCTTGCACTTGCACCTTGTTCATCTGTTGCTGTCAATTTCAACTGAAGGTTGTTCTCAAATAAATCTTTGACATAACGGAAATAGATTGTTTGTACTGTCTGATCAAAGTCAATACATGCTTCATCTACTTTGCTACCATCTTTGTTGGTTAGTGACAACTTCAAGTTTCTTGTATACCCGTTCTCCACATCGAAAAAAGCGTTTGGAGGAATTTGATAAACAACCTCTTCACAAAGGTCAATTTCTACTCGTAGAATCTTCATGATAGCAATAGGTATTTGGTTGATTGTGGAGGTCGAGGTTACCACTGGTGTAGTTGTGCTTGTGGTTTTTGGTGTTTCTTGGCAAGATCGTTGCTGTTCAAAAGCACCGGAGATCAAAACAAATTCTGGCACCATTGACCTTGAGAATTTCTCATTCAAACTGTGATGGTTTTTATCGTTCAGCAATAACGATTTCAACTGGAGAGCATCTTTAGAGCAAGGATCTTGTATGGAACAGTTATACCATTTGATAGTGATTTGTGGATACAAGATGGTAGTCCTCTTCATACTGACCAACTGTAGATTGTAGATGGTCTCGCCGAGGTATCGTTTCATTTTCTTTATCCAAAGAAGTTGAACTTCAGAATCACTCATCATCTCATTGACGTAAATATAACTTTTCATGGTGAAATGATACCTTGGTATCATTGGATTTCCACTTGGTAAAATGTAAAAGCGATGCTCAACGCTCAATCCACCAGAGTCTTGACAAACCAGGTAGAACGTGAAGACGTTATTTGGAGAATCCTGCAAATCACTTACTTTAAGAATACCGTACATCTTTTGAGTGGCATGATTCAAATGGATCCATGATTGCTTTCCAACTTCAGTTTTGTTTTGGTAGAGAAGTTTGATTTGAAGTTTGGCTGTGAATCCATCCTCTTTGTCAAAGCAGGTGTCGTGTGGTATCTGATAATCTAACAACTTACAACTCCCTACTGTTAAAACGGACATAGGTCTGTTGATGGTCGGTGGTGTATTTGGCGATGGTGTAACTTGTGTAGGTGTCGTTGTTTTAGTTGTGGTGATTCGACATTTGGTATCTCTTGTTATAGAAACACTGGTCACATGGACACTGGGGTGTAACAGTACCATGAAGTCATAATTGGGCTGTATATTTTGTATCAAGAGAATGCGATTTAATTCAATGTCAACGTTGTTGTTGCACGTCGGTTGACATATTGACCATTTCAAATTCATGCTTTTTGGATTGGTTGGGTAGATGATAATGGAATGAATTTGAAGACCGTTGATCGTACCTATGGTGAATTTCTGCTGTATGTAAGCCATGAACTTTTGATGGATGAGCAATTTCAATTCATTAGTTTCTATCTGTTGAAGTATGGTACCATATGTTTCAACCACGTGTCCGTCCACTTCGTTTTGTGGTGATGAGATGTGAATGGTCAGTATTTGAAACACTGATAAACCTAAACAATGAAAGCATACGAAACATTTGTGAATTCGCATGTCTTCAGGGGTTGAAAAAGATCGCCCCCACCCCTCCGCCTTAGAAAATGAGTGGCTTTCCGATTGGTTAGTCAATGACATGTGAGAAATGTTGAAAACCCGTAGGCTCGAAGGAAAATAAGTTTGGATATCTGAGGGATATCTACTTCATCCACTAGAATCAAACGGAACTTTTAAAAATGGAGCAGGGCTATTATCAGTTACTACAAAAAGCATGATTTTGTTTCCATGAAAAAGGTGACATTGAAGAAATGGACAAACCTCCTTTATCCGTTGCTACCACTCGATATACAAACTGTTTGATGTTCACTGTTTCTGTTGACGTCAGCACTCCTTTCAAAGTATGTGTTGTTTCATTATACACAAACCAAAGATTGCTGGGTAGGTTAGTTCCATCTGTTTGTTGAATGGTGACTATCAGGTTTGATGTTAAGCCATCCTCCACGTCGAAAAATGAGTTGTTTGGAATTTGGAATTCGAAAAGCTGACAAGTCGTTGCCGCCACTTTGGGAAACAATTTCAAGATGGTTGGTGGAAGGTTAACTGTTGGTGGAGGTGTAGTTGTGGTGGTTGTGGTTACGCTTTGACATTGTTCGTTTGTTGCGTACGCTTGCATCACTTCCATCTCTGGATACACAAAACTTTTGAATAAACTACTGACCAGAGTATCGACCACAAACTTTCTTCGAAAAGCCACATATTGCTGCATATTACAATACTTGACAATATTGGTGGATGCTGCAAATTTAACCGTCCAAAAATTCCCTTGCATTTTGACGACTGATAAGAGGTTAACGACACCACTTTGTTTGAGAAAAATGCTCAGTTTACCAATTACTAGTGCAGTAAGGTCTGCGTATTTAGTAAATGTGTCCCTTGTACGAAACACAATGGTGATTAAATGGAAATTCTTCTCCAGACTAGGGATTCTAATGGTAATGTGGGAATAAATCGATCCCCCAGGGTTTGTTGCTTGTAACCGATACACTGCAGAGTGGGCTGTGATCATGTCCCCAATGAGCATTCCATAGAGATAATTATGTTGTTTATTGAAAGACACCCAAGATGCGTCGTCCAGAGGTCTTCCTTCATCTGTTAACATGTCTAAGTATAAATTAGAATGCATGGGATTATTGAAGGCGTTACGTGGTATATAGTAGATGAACAATGCGTTTTGTTTTGGTGACAGAGGAGGAATAATAATATTGACGGTAGGTGGAATTGCTATAGGTGTTGTATGGACCATGGTTGATGTTTGAATATGTGTTGTAGTTGACGATGGAGATGGTGAAATGGTGATCTGTTGACATGAAGGCATTCGAAGAATTTCCACGGATTGTACTGTATATTCTGGTTCCATTATGGATCGATATTCACTGTCGTTGGTGATGAATTTATCCATGATTTGGTGTAATGTTTGCCAAGGACAGGTGTCATCTTTCAGCATATCAAATGTCCATTCGATGATGAGTTGTTTGGTTAAGATGTTTCTGGTGATTGTGATGATTTGAATACCAATTCGAATGTAAGTTTTGATGTAGTTGTTGATCTTTGTGATGAAGAGGATTTGTTCGTTCACCAGACTGGTGGATTGGTCATAAAACATGGTGATGATGGTTCGTATCTTGAAACTGTATTGTAATGGAGTGTTCGGTCGTTCGAAGATTACCGGAGTTGTTGCAAAAGCTCCTTTAGAATCTGCTGCTTTTAAAATATAGCGGTATTTAGCCAAAGGTAACAGTTGAAAGTCTTGAAGAGTATATGAACCATAGATGAGGAGTGTATTTTGATTGATTTGTACCCAGTTGTTGCTTTGTACTTGTTGACCATCGTTGTGAAGAAGTGTCAGTTGCAATCGTTTGGTGTCACCATCCTCTCTGTCCAAGAATGTCTTGGAGTTGATGTATTTGAATAACATTTGACCAAAGATGATTGGAATAGGTTGTAATGGTTGGTTAACATATGGAGGGTTGTTTTGCTTCTCTGTCGTGGTTAGCTCTGGAGTGGTGACTGGTGTATTGCATTGTTTTGATAATTGAACTTGTGTTAAAGAAACCATTGGAAAGAATTCCATCACCATTTGTGGATGAACATTACCTGCTGTTATGTAGATTTTCTTCTGCAAATCACGGAATGCATTGGAATGACAGATGTCGTTGCCAGTGAGAGAAGCATCATCGAGGTGTATAGTGAACGCTGAAGAGCTGTGGTAGAAACTGACGAGTACACTTTCTTTACGGTTCGTTTGACCATAGAGGTATGAGTTCAATTTCTCCATGATATAAATGATAATATCAACGGTACTTGATGTGGTGGATTGAAACTTATGAACTCCTGATATGGTGATTCTTAAAGCGTTTATTGGCGATTGGTTGGTGACGGTCACTTGCAAAGCAAGGTCTGTGAATTTCAATTGACTGTTGATTGCTCGGAGATAGAATTGTGTTGTCCTGATTGTTGGAAATTGTGTACCAGATGGTGATGCAAGCAACACTTGGTTGTTTGATAAGGTGATCCAGGAATCCATGCCAACTTGCATTTTGTATTGGTCAAGTAATTTCAGTTGCAATTTCTTTGTGAATCCTTCTTTGGTGTCATAGAATGTCTTTTCTGGTATAGGATATTGGAAGAATCCAGCATTGCTGATGATTAGAGGTTGAATCTGATTCAAGATGACTGGGTGAAGTGTAGAAAGTGTGGTGGTCGGTAAGTTTAAACAGGATCCAAAAGTTGTGATGGTCACGTGACTTGTAACAGCTTCAGGTAAAAATGCAAACATGAAGTCAGAGTTGATGTGACCTTGGTTTGTCAATAGTATCTTTTGAAGTAGATGGAGTTGTGTGACATTGCAGTTATTCGTTGCATCGATCCGATGGTACATTAATCTCATATTGAAATTCAATCCAATGTTCCTTTCAAAAGACACGATTTCTGTATTGTACCGACTTCCCGTGTATTGGAAATAGCGTTGGAGTAGAATGGTTAGAACCTGTATGTTATTCATTATTTGATTGAAATATTCGCGACCAGTGAATTGCACGTAAAACCCACCAACAGGGAACACTTTCCTTCGACATTGAACGTTGATAAACATGTTTTTAGACCTGGCAAATGAGTTGGTTGCTGTCAACACAAATTGGAAATTCTTTATTTCTCGTCCATTGAGGATATCGACGTATAAGAAAGCATTGATTTCTTGTGCGGCTGCGTTGAATTGTATCCATGACGACCGTTGTAAAGGTTTGCCATCATTGGATGACATGATTAAGGCGAGGTAAGGAGTATAGCCGTCCGTTGTATCGTAAAATGTGTTGAATGGAATCTACGAAATAAGTAGTAGTTAGTAGGGAAATTATTTAACTTTTAACCTAAGGGTTTACAATGCTAATTTTATCTAGCCTAGATCTAGGGTAAAAACTGATCTCGTGTAGAAATTGTCAAAAAAATATTTTTACTGGTAATGTTACAAATTTTCAAGAGAAATCTTTAGTTTGACTGAGTAAAAATCTACTTAAGTTGATAGGAATTTGGATTCTACCCTGATCCTGTTCCAGTACCATGGTCATTACGCTCTTCACTAATTAAGGAAGCTAAAACAGTCCCCGAAACCCAAGAAAAGAAAAATTATTCTGATTAAAGTATGACTGGGAATTGAGACATGGGTTGACATACCTTGTTGCCACCGCAGGGAGCGAAGCGACCGAGGAGGCGTTCATAGTTTCACGCAAGATATGGGACAGGAATCTCGAATTT
>JAUJPO010044321.1:0-17032 GCA_032270745.1 Tiaropsis multicirrata
TGTTGAAATCATTAGATTTGCACTTTTAAATACATCATCAACTACTTTTATGTGTCCAATGCTAGTACACACAAAAGGATTCAATTTGAAAGAGATTTGATAGTTTTACATTGTATTTCTAACGACTAGTTGGCTCATTTCGTCTCATGAACAAAATATGCGATCGAGTTTCACCGTTAAGGACGTGTATCACTCATCCAAAGAGTCATTCACATAGTACGTATGCATGAAAATAACGAAAATTTGACTCCTTCTTCCCCATGTACGCAAACGTACGCCCTTGGCTCGAACCCCTTGTTAGTATGTACTTTTCCTAAAACGAAACCCCAAACGCACAAAAAAGCTCTTGAAAATACCCAGCCGTTATTTCAAGAGATAATGAAAGAACAATTGTTTTTGCGTGCGTACGTACATTTTCCCCTCCTCGTATGTAAACGTACGCTTTTGAAGAAACCCCCGTTCCTTATTAGTGCGTACGTACTATGTGAACACATGATCGGCTTACGAGGAACACTCTAAGACTTCTGAAGGCAGCAATGTCTTGTTGATAGTGAATGGGTTTGATATTGAATTATGAAAGAAAAAAATAATTTACGGTAGGGATTAATAATACAAAATTGAATAAAAGAATCCCGGAAGAAAGTGAATTTACGGTAGCTTTCAACACCATTCATTGTCGTCATCATCAAGCGCTTTGACTGTGTTTTGAACTCGCGCATTGAACGGTTGCGTGGGCACGTTTCCTTCGCTCACGCGTGCTATTTGGTCGTTGATTTGAGAGATCATGTTATCGTAATACTGTTTGGAAGGTGTTCCGTTCATTAGCTCACCATCGTAAAACGTGACGGGTGAGTAACGCCCATTCCCTGAAAAACAAGACAGTTGTTATTTTATTGATCAAGGTTTCATACAAAGGAAACAGTCTCGTCAGATACTAATAGAAGGGGAGAATATAATTTCAAAAACACGATGGTTAATTCTGACGAGGTAAATACTTACTACAAAAATCCAGTCTCAAGAAATTTCAAAAATATAAAATATAGAGTAAATATATGTTCAAAAAGTTTGGAAACAACTTTGCTAAAAATTTATATCGTACAGAAAAGAAGACTACCCTGTCTTTGTGCCCCAGTCGGTATCAAAATTTCAATAGGGTGAAAGTCAAATCTTTCAAACTCATTGGGTTGGGTGAAATGGTAATGTTTTTCTAATGGGGTTATAAATCTATTGTTCTTTCATCATATTTTCAGTGGGAATCTCTTTGTAATTCTTTGTTTTACCCCTGGGGTGAGAGAGAATATCCCACTTTCTACTGGGATGAAAAACGGGCCTTCTTGAGCCATTTTTTCACTGGGGGTGACCAGTGGGTCACAGACAGAAGGGTGTAACAATAATGGAACAAATGGAAAACTAAAAATTGTTTAGCATAAAAGAAAAGATTTTGTTGAAAGTGATGAAGGTACCTGCTTGTGTTTGCGGTGGTTGCATTTGTTGCCTTGGTGATACAGATCCTCGTTCACGTTTTGCAAGTTCTAATTGGTTACTTTGTAATTTATACGAGTCACGTGATTTATCATTAGGAATATGATTGGCTGAACCGCCGTAATCATTCCTTTTAAAACTGTTACTTTGTTGTAAATGTGGATGTTGTGGCGACGACGAAGAAATGGGTTGAGATGCTGGGCGGCGCAAATCGCCCGGTGAATTTCGATAATCCAAGTCAGAGCCATTAGAGGCCTGTGAATATTGAGGATATGTCGTATTGTCTCTCGACTGTTGCTGTTGATAATTACTATCCGCAATGGGTCGAAAAGCCATATCAGCGTTCTTACTAGACGAATGATAATTTTGTCTATTATCAGAGGGTGTATTATTATAATGTCCTGTGTGCTGTGGTGGCTGTGGCTGTGGCTGTGGTTGTGAATAACCAGATTTGTTCGGTAAAGACCTCGATTCTTGTAGATATTTCACAGAACGTCCCATGTTTTGGTCTCTATACGGATCGTATTGTTGTTGAGGGTGGTTCCCATGGTAATAAGAGTCAAGGTTTTCAAGACTTGATGTTTCTTTCCTCTGTTGAGGAATAGGGATAGGGCCAGGTCCTTTACTACGTGGGTCCGGCATAGACCTTGACCGTACGCCCATACTTTGTTCATTGTTTTGATAGTCATAATTATTACCGATATGTTGACTTTGTTGCTGTTGTTGGTCCCTTGTTGAAAATTGATCTGGGTGTGACTGGCCACGCCTGTGATGCAAATGTTGATTGGAATTGGATTGATTAAAAGAAGCATTGTTTTGTTGTCGCCTAGGTAACGGTGAGCCTTGGTTGGAAATCCTGTAATCGAGAGCTTGGCGAGTAGAAGGAGGAATAGCCGATGAATGGGTACCGCGTGGTGTTGTTGGAGCAGAGTTGGAGTGAGGTTGTGAATGATATTTGTTAGATTTGTTATTGGAGGATGAATATCTGGTGTTCCCTTTGTTTGGTTCATATTGAAGTGATTGGAAATTATTATTGCAAGACTTTCGATGATGATGTCCTAACACGTTACCGTTTGAGTTAGTTCGTAAACTTCCAGTGCGATTGAAAGGTGCTTTGTTATTGTTACCGCTGTTCTTTTGACCACCACTGCGACCGTAGTTTGGTGATAAACGACCGTTCCTATTGGCGTTGGTACTGGAATTACTGACAGGTGTACTGGAAGTGCTCTAAAACAACAAGTATCATTACATATCTTTCATCAATGTACAACGTCAGTCAAAAGGTTGTAAACTTTTTTGAAATAGCAGAAAATCAGCAAAAACACAGTTTAAATGGCTGGGTAATGATGATTAGTTGACCTTGTAAATAAGTAAATTATTTAAAGAGAAGTTTTTTAATTGATTTTAGAATAGAAAATATTTGAGAAGCTTACATTATTCTTAGCAGATCCGTTGAGTGAGTGAGTATCATCTTTGTTGGTAGTAGTGTTCAATTCTGAAGTGGATGCACTGTTCTCTTTACTGTTAAATTTGAAGAAGGATGGAAGATCACTCCATGATGAACGTCTTCGAAGTTGGCCATCTCTTGTATGGTGTTCGTTCTGTGATCTGCAACAAAAAATCATACAACAATCATATATCTCAGCCCAGAAGACATACAACGTTATTAACATTGCTTCAACATCCAAATAACGTTCTGGCGCTGAAACAACGTTGTCTGGATGTTGAAACAACGTTTGTGTCTGCTGGGAGAACATGACCGGATACAGCAGGTTCTCAAAAATTTTGACGGAGTGTTTTTTACTTTTGCTCATATTTCCTTATATGGAAGTCAACGCTCTTTGTCAAAATCTTTAAGTTCCTTCTGTATCCGCCTCTGTATATCGATCATCAAACTTACAACGATTAATTACTAGAATTCAAATACTGACCAAGGGCATATTACTTATTGGCACACCCAGTACATTAAACGAAAATTCACAATGGTGAAGTGTAGCGCTGAGACCATAGAACATATAACAAAAATCTTGCATAACTGCACTCATTTAACAAAATAGGTACTGTATCAACCTCTTTGTTTTCATTTGATCGGTAAGATATCAAAAATGAAATTGTTGAAAGTACATTTACCAGAAAGAAATCCGTATTCCCACAGTTGAGGATGTCAATTTTTCTTAACACCAAACCCCCTGGATCCCCTGGATATCCGTGACGAAAATTTCGAACCGCCTTGATATCGTTGGTCCTTAAGTTCTTACCCCCTGGATATCCTAGGATATTGAAAATTTCGAACCCCCCTGGATATCATATATCCTCAACAGGAGGGATACTCAACAGGAGGGATACAGACTTTTTCTGAAAAAGCCCATTACTATGTGACTCAAAAACAATTGGAATCCAATTAATCGTTTATATTACACCCCAGTATCTGTGCCCCAGTGGGTACGAAGAGCTCCATGGGGTGAAAGTTAAGTCTTTCAAACAAACTGGGTTGGGTGAAATGGTAATGTTTTTCTAGTGGGGGTCATAGAATTCTTTTGTTCTTTCATCCTATTTCAGTGGGATGGCTCTTTGTAAATCTTAGTTTTACCACTGGGGTGAGGTAGAAAATCCCATTTCCTTACTTGGTTGACCATTTTCTCCACTGGAGCAAAAAAGTGGGCCTTTTTTGAGCATTTTTCCACTGAGGTGACCAGTGGGGTGGATCTCAGTGGGTCACAGACACAGCAGTGTTTTATTGGAAAACTATATTGAACCAATAAAAAGAGAACTTAAACTAAAGCAACAACAACAACAACAACCAGAAGATGGTACTTCATTAAAACACAATATTCTATCCACTCAAAGATGGTCTTGTTTCAATTAGTAAATATGAAAATGAAGCAATGACTCATCACCAAAGAAGGGGTGAAACAGAAAGTTTGTTTGATGAAAGGAAATAATATCTCATAGAAGTGATGAAAAATAGTTTCTCTTCCTTGACCACAGCTTACATAATATAAAGTATTGAGGAAAACGAAACCAGTAGCGTAACCAGGGATGGCGCAAAATTTGTGTAGGAGTGTAAACTTCTACGACATAGTCATTAACTATTGATAATTTCAATAGATAATTGATGCATCGTAAAACATTACCCTCTCCAACACATATTTTGGACCATCTCTGTCTACGCCACTGGAAATAACCAACAAAAACAAACTTCCAACCAACACATCAATGTTGACAATAACAAAAAACTTGGGACGGAAATATATATTTGTTGAAACTTACGGTATCGTGGCAAACTCGTTGATGGTACTACCAAGGTCATTGATAAACTCCTTAAACTTTTGCAAGCCATACATTATTATACTACCGTTCAAGATATTTATCTAACAGATAGACTTTAAACATACATACAAAAATCGGGTCAGATAATTCTTGTTAAATAATAACTAGCGAATGAATTTCAAAACTCCAACTTCGAAACATACATGTATTATTGAATTAATTTCGAGATCGTTATCTTCAATGTGAAACAAATATTACTCCTTTTCCATCACAAAACTTACAAAAGTTAGGACAAATCGTTTTCAAAAACCAGTATTTTACTCACCATCTTGAACATAGCTACAAGACAGTAAGTAGGACCTCAAAGTTTCCCTCGATATTACTTGTTGTCAAGTTCAATGAAAAAAATATTGAAAATAAAACAGAAAAAGAAAGGTAAGAGAAGAGAAATGAGAAAGAAAATAATATAAGAAAAATAAAAAATAAAATAAAATAAAACAAAAATATAAAGAAAACACGAAGATATCTAGATATAGTTTTCATTCTTTCTTTTCCCCCTCTCCTCTACAAAGTATGCACTGAGCAAATATGTATGATATAATATTCTTTTCTTTTTTCAGTGATGGTTTTATTATTTTTTGTTGAGTTCAGTTTTTGCTCCAATATTTTTCACCCACAAGTTGCTGTTCAATAATTAATAAGCTAACAGCTAACAATCAGCCCTCCAAAAAACACCTTGCCCTTTTCTTCATCAAATAAAACTTAAAGACGGGGGTACTGTATTTATTGAAAAACAAACAAGGCAACTTTTTTCTTTAGCAGAATGGGATGGAAAGTTTCATTTTCAATTTTCGAAAATACAAAAAACTTGTTCCACTAGTAACTGGAAAGACTATGCACAAATAAATGATAAAAACCACAAGGTTTTATTGACGATGCTTTGATGAGACCATTTGGGAGTTGACACAATAACATTAATCTATTTAAAACCAGTTTAATCACTTTTTGCATTGCCAGCAGATGACCCGGCTCAAAATAATTGAAAAAGTGACAGAAAACGATAAATGATTTGACAATAAAGAAAGTTAGGATCGAGCAGTGCGACAGTCGGTCTTTCTTTGAAAAAAAAAAGATGACCCCCGTCTTCAAAAAGAAATGAGTAGATGGAGAGAAAAGAGAACATTTATATTGTTGTGAAAAAAAATACGAGTTCTCCTAAGATCAATCACCAAATGAAAATGAAAAATAGACTTGTAAAAGAAAGAACAAAAGAACAAAAAATTCCAGAGTTGAAAAAAATATTATAGAAATCGATAAAGACGAAATAAATAAATAAAATTTTAATATACAGCGTAAGACGTACCAGATTAAATTACAATTTCTCTGTTTCAGCAAAATCAGCCTACTACATATATATGTTATGTTAAATCTTCATTCAACAATAGAAAAAGACTTCTAGTTTATTTGTCAGGTGGAGTCAAAGGCCAGAGGTTGGATCAATACTAAATTGTCAGAATGTTAATTAACACAGGAAAAGTACACCTTGTCTCAAACATAAGCACAATAGAACAAACAATACAAATTATTCAAAAACAAAATGAAATTTGGGTCCTTTTGTCACACGAGCTAACCTTGCCAGCTTCTTTCAGTGTACCCAGCAGATTTCTCATTGACTATCGTTGCGAAACCTCTCAGCTGAACCTCACAAGCATCAAACTTTGAGTAGTACTAGTAATGGCACGTTTTGGAGTACAATTAACGATCAATCATCACGAGTAGCAAAAATAAAATTGTAGTTTGCCTGGGTCCGAATGACGAGGACCAAAATACTATATTTTCCTTTTGTTACGAGTGATTACAGTAATCGTTAATTGCACGGATAAACGTGCGATTTCTCGGTAATCGTCGATCAAGTACCAATTCACTACATGTGGAAAAAATAATTTTCCTCAAAATCTAATATTGAAAAGAAATTTTACGTCACTTTAAAGTAAATTTAAAATGTCATGGCGCTTGTCATTTTTTAATTCAAATGGGTTCGAATGTTTGAAACGTTCGATTGTTGAATTCTACGTTCGATTTCAAATAAAGGCCCATTTAATTCCTATCTACGACAAAGGAACTAATCAAATTTACAACATGACATGACTCGAAAACATCAGCAATTACATCTTTAAGGAAAAAGTTCGAAAGATTCGAGCCTGTGTTTAACATAAAAATCCAGAAGTTTCACAAATCCACATCTTTAAAGACGTAGCGATAAATACAAATACAATGTAAATACACTGCTTCGTATTTCCAAGGAGCTCAAATAAAAAGTTTTGAGAGTGCTTGAGAAAAAATAAAACCTACCCGAAAAAAGGAAAGCTAATTTTGCGTAGCATCTTCAATAAGAAAAGTGAACGACGAGAAAACAACCAAGAAAATTCCACAACTCAACGTGAGAGGAAAAATTCCAAAATGAAAATTTCTAAATTCGGGAAAAATCAGGGCATGTGTCTATTAGGAGGAAGAAAGATTTACGAAAGAATTGAACAATAAAAGTCAAACTGTGCTCTAAAAATTATCAACCGGCTCAATTCAAAAGATTCTTTGAGAAAAAAGAAGGAAATTTATTCAATCAAATTTCATATTAAAAAGAATAAGAATGTTCAAAAATTCGAAATATATGATTTGGATAAGCAGCACTAGCGATTATTCGAACCAAAATATTCCTACCTAACGATCTCCAATTACTATTAATTTACGTACTAACGCCACGTTCTTAGAGACAAGACCTCCTTGGCATGAAATTTCAAAGTTTTCAACAAGGACCTATAGCTTTTTAAATGAGGCTAACCAGGTAATTAATTAATTTGACCTTGTAATGAAGCCAAGTTAGAATGTTTTTTTCACGATGAAATATATAACAAAAAACAACAGGGCCGGCGGTGCGTTTTTGGAAGTGGAGAGGCTGAATGATAATATCCTCTAAAGAAAACCCGCCATCGTCAGGATCGACGACTGGCAAAAGATCTTTGAAAAATAGGCCCTTTAGATTAGCTAAAACAGACTCCAATTGAAAAGAATATTGTGTCGATATACTCGATTAAAAACACAAAAAGCAAACTCAAAAAATCATATCATTGCACTAAGGTGGAAAAGCTGAAACCTCTCCAGTTCCACCCCGGGCGTGAACAATGAAGCTCCGGAATTTGAATAAAAGAAAACTGGGCGTGACTTACTTTGTTCTACCTCCAAAAGAATTGATTTTGCGAACGTTTTGGTGAGAGACGTCGAGGAATTCATTGCTTTTTTGATTTTCATGCGAACCACCAACAGAACTTCGTTGTGAAAGATGTCTTCTGAGAGATGGGAGTAACGAATTCAATCTTGTCAGAACTGATGGTGAATGCTATGCAATGAAATTATCAAATAAATGAAATCATATGTTAACGAGTTATAATACACCCCTGTGTCTGTGACCCACTGGGATTCGCCCCACTGCTTAAACAGGCCCACTTTTCACCCCAGAAGAAACAGTCACACCAGTGAAAAATTGAGTCAACCCAAAATATGATGGAAGGACAATAGATTTTTATGATCCCACTACCACCTGGACACAGAGACAGAGGTGTTATATAATAGTATATTGGTATTTTACTCTATTTCATTATCAACCTTTGGTGGGTCACAGAAATTGAATAAAAAAATGAGAACCTCCTTTTTGGTGGTAATTGATTGTTTGCCCTTAGATCGTCGGTACTTCAGAATGATCAACTTAACACAATACATTTTGCCAATGGTCAATTGTTTACCATTTCCTAATAAAAAATAGAGATTGAGAGAAGTTATTTTCAGTTGCGTTAGGGTAATTAATTTTGGTGGGAAAGAAAATTGGCAGATTTGGCAGGAATTTAATTTAGCAGTTGCATTTTTACCCTAAAATGGCGGAAAAGCAACGAAAACAATTTTAATTAAGGGTTCATATTATTAAAACAATTTAATTTAGCGGGAATAAAAACAACTTAATTTCGCGGGAATAAGATAAATTTAACAAGAATTGAGTTTGGGGATGGAGGATAAATAAATTTTGGCGGGAAGTGAATTTCACCCACTCCTGCTATTCCGACACCCCATCCCCGTCATTTATTATTATGGTCAGTTTTGTCCTCAGTCTAAATTAATTTTGTATTGATTTAAGTCAAAATATGATAAAATTGGAGAAAAAAATAAAAACCAGAATTATGCGGTTCTTAACATGGTCTAAATTGGCTTTTTATACTCTGTGTTTAAATAATAAATAAATAGTATTTACAAATCGTAATATAACAGGATT
This sequence comes from Tiaropsis multicirrata, assembly GCA_032270745.1. Taxonomy (NCBI): domain Eukaryota; kingdom Metazoa; phylum Cnidaria; class Hydrozoa; order Leptothecata; family Tiaropsidae; genus Tiaropsis; species Tiaropsis multicirrata. The sequence goes on from JAUJPO010044321.1 coordinate 9,071, forward strand.
TTGGACAAAATTCTAAGAGAAGATAGTTAATCCCCCTTCCTAAACTATCCCCTTCTTGCAACCCCCTTTTCAAGAGCAAAATTGCTACCCCTCTCCTTCTTGGTATTCTGGGGAGGGTCGATTCCCCACCTTTAAGAAAGGGAGGGGCGTTCGAACTATGGAATATCAATAAAGAATTGTAGGTAGATATACAATCAACTTGGTGCTATGAGAGAATTTACCTTTCATTTTTGGTAATAATTTAATCATGTGTTTTTGACAATCTTTTGGCCAAATAGATTCCATCACACGCCTCAGTTCTTTATCATTATCAAACATATTACCAGAAAGGTAAATATCCAGGCTAGTTCGTATCAAGGCTAGTAGAGTGGTATGGAACGATACACTGACGCCATCTTTATTCACCGGCATGTTCATTCGAATCAATCTCTGAAATGAAATCATTAAATGTGATGTAAATACGATACCTTATAAAGACTGTCTTTAAAAGTCCTGGGCTATCCACGTAAAATATATTCTTATTCGCATTGCGCGTATTATGGTTAGGGTCCGGGCAAAACAAGTAAAAAATAGAGACCTATAGATTAGCTTAAACCCTTCTGAGTTAAGGCACCATGACAAATCAGATTTCCTGACGTTTAGAAAGAATGACTCATTTCCAGGTTTTCCCTGATTGTTGGAAATCCTGTGGTAACAATTTTGAAAAATAGAGACCTCTAGATTAGCCTAGATAACCCTTTTGATTTATGACAAATCGGCACATAGATTTCCTGACTTACGGTACCTAACGGTAGATGACCCTATATCCGTCAACGCCTCCCTAGAAAGAATGGCTCATTTTCCAGGTTTTCTCTGATTGTTAGAAATCCTGTGGTACTTGGGAAATGAAGAAAAAGACCTTGTATGCAATTTCTCTTGGACACTGCTTGCCAAATCCGACCGGAGGCGACAGTTGGCATAGAACATTGAAGACTTTTTCATGATGTATAGTTCCAGTTGCCTGAGGATCGAATTCTGACCAACATCTGACGAATTCTTGCAGGTGATGAGGACCAAGTATTGATTGATCGCGTGTCAAATATTCAAAGTTATCCATAATGACAGCAACGAACAGATTCAATAACTGAAAAAAGAAAATAATCATGATCAAAGATTTTGTTTACTCAATCAAATACATGTTTTTTTTTAAGAATACACTTTATAATGTGCATGATGAAATTGGTTCTTATATTACTCTCTTGGCGCATTTAGGATGATTAGAACCTATTTTTAAGGGGAAGTTTTTCCCCGAATATTCTGCACCCGACCAAAAAGTTCCTTCCATAATTCAATTCCCCAACTATAAACTTTAATTTTTTCCCTATTTAAAATTTTCACTGATTTGTTTTTGTTCTGACGGATCTAAACTTTTCGCCTCCCCCCCCCCCCTCCCATAAATTGGATTGAAAGAGCAAAACTTTCAATTGTTCAAGATAAATGTTTTTGTTGGTTGCAGTTGAGTCAAAATTTAGTAATAAATAAATTATCTTATGTATTTTTAGAGTATTTACGTTTCAAAGTAGGCATCATTTATTCCATACCGCCTACGGTCAAACTTTAGTCATATCATATAGAACAAAAAGATTACACAGAGAAGGAAGAATGGCTTACCAAAAACATGGAAAAGAAAATGAAGGTTATAAAATACATTTGCGCAAAGATGGTATTTCCGCAAGTCTCATTTTGCTTTGTTGCGATAGCTTTGTCACATAAAGCATGACTGTAACACTCGTACATCAAATTGTTCCAACTTTCACCTGTCGACGACCTAAAAACAATTCACCTTTTATGAATCAGTTTCTCTCTACCAATGAAAATGTTTTGTTATTCACGCGTCAAAAGCATCGGGTGGATCTTTCCCTTTTATTGTAACAGACGCTACAATCAGTGCAATAATATATCAACAGTAGTGTCAAAAAACCTCTGTGTCTACTGGTGTCTACTTATTGGAGTCCCCCCCCCCCCAAAAAAAAAAAATGGTTGAAAAATCTCGAAACCGCGAAACCAACCACTGAAGCTTGGGGGATGATGAAAACATGGCTTACTGCCAAATATTCTTACACTGACTGTAGTAAGTTCAGTACAAGCCTAAAGAATACTTTTTCAAACTTCGTATCGAAATATGCATAGTTTAAACCAGCCTCTTGAATCACACATTTTAAAGCCCCCATGAGCACACAATGAAAAATTTGGTGCTCAGTTCGATTTTTTCAAAAACTATAAAAATGAAATTTATAAATAAACTGAATTTAAGATGTGAGAAGACTTTCATGTTAGAGTCTCCAATCATAAAGTTTGCTCCTTCATTAGCTTTCCCATTTGCCCCATTTTTAAAGATTTAAAGAATCGTAGTCAGCATAATTTTACCTCAATTGTAATTGTACTACTGTATAAAATTAATTTAAAAATTAAAATTAAATTTTACAACCACCCATTTCTAGGCAAGCTCGGAATGTAAAATGATACGTAGACATGTAGGACATGTAGATATATAAAATTAATATTACTACTTTGATGCAGTATATATATTTTAATAAAAAGAACTTAGCTTTTACCTGAACAGAACTTGTAAGGCTTGTATGAGACCACGGAAATTATTATACTCGTGTATTTCATCCACGTTCACTCTGCCAAGCGCAATCTTCCCGAACATCTAAAAGACGAAACAATGAAAAATAATAGCAGACCTTCCAGACCAAAAATAAGCTTAAATTTTAAGGATTTTAGGACATCAAAACATGTCCGAATTAAATTTTTCACATAGAACTCTTATCTCGACCCGAGAGTTACTGTGCAAAAATTTCAACCCATATAATTGAAGTCTTTTAGCTATATCAAAGCGGTGACCGAAGATTGTTCAGCCAAAGATTTCGAGAAACAAAGATTTCCAGTACAAAAAGACTTTGAAGTAAGTGGTGGAAAGTAAAAACACACACGAAAAAAGCTGGGTAATTAAAGTTCACTTTATAGCTTAAATTGTCTTTTCTAGGATTTTGCAACCACATAAATCACCTACCTGCATTCCAATGATGGCGTAAATATAGAACAATAGCAATAACATCACTGTCACATAAGGGAGAGCCTATCAAACGAGAGAAAAAGACAGAAACTTCAAAATTAACATCATCTGGAGGTTACTGGTTATCTGTACACAGACCCGATTTCTATGGAAAATTCAAACGTTCAATTGGTTGTTTCCATTTGCAATTTCTAGTTTGAGATATTTCAAACTAAGCTTAAACAAGCACGATTAAGCGCGAGTGAGATTTTGTGGTAGAATTGAGGCGGCAGCAGAAAAATTAATTTTCTACACTTCTTCGCAGAGACTATACTTCCTGGGAAATTCACGGAAAAAGGGACAATTTGCACAGAGTATACTAACTTTGCTAACTTTGTTCTATACCATTATTAGAGATCAAAGGATCTGATTGGGAAACTCTACAACTGTCGACGTCCGTACAATCAGTTGGTTATATGAGATTGCACTTACTTTGAAAGATTGCAAGAAGGTCCACAACATGATTCGGATACTCTCCCCTTTACGAAGTAGTTTGACAATACGCGCAATGCGGCATAAGCGGAATGTGGATACATCAATGAAGTCAAATTCGCTCTAAAGATAATGCGATTTTCGATTTCGATTTTAAATCAAAAGTTCTATTATAATGAATACTTTGCATACAAGAATCAAAATTCTAATAACGTTAGATGTCATTGAAAACAAAATATAGTAGATATAATACCCTCCGATGTCTCGGAATGGGCCCTACCTACTTGGGAGTAGGAATCACAGCACAGCCAGACATTGCAACCCTACTATTGCGAACCGTAGAGCCATGGCGTATACAGAGACACTCGAACAAAACGGGAGAAGTCACTGTTTTTGCAAGTGTAAAACCTCGTGAGTATAACAACAAAAATATTAGGGACATGAATGTATACCTTGTTGAAGAAGATGATTAGATCAGCACAACTTCCAAGAATGACCAATAAATCAAATACATTCCATAAGTCACGAAAATAATTCTAAAGAAAATGATGGTTGGAGGATATATTGTCTGGAGGTAACATAAACCGGGCCGTGTCCGATGGTAAATTTGGGTGCCCGAGGGTCAAATTAACACTAATCCAGGGGTCAAAATAGTAAAATGTCCAAAGGTAAATTATGAGAAAAACCTATATCGTCCACCCTCGTGCATATTATTTTTTGGAATATAGCCCATTTCAACAAAAAACAATGTTTACCAGTCCGTAGGCGATGAGTTTGAGGGCAGCTTCGATGCAAAACAACACAGTGAAAGTCAAATTCAACGCTGTCAACATGCTGGCGTATGATTCTGACATATCGTTATACTGAAAAATAATGATGAAGTTCTCTTTTAAATTAATGTTCAAAGGTCTGGAAATCGACAATTTAGAATGCATTCACAATGATCACAAAATGTGTTGATGATGTTAGAAATGCCAACAAGCCAACAAGTAAAGACCAGTCGGTCACTTAGCGTGTATAGCGATTGCCTTTTCTGTTTCTCTGTTCTGATTGGTCTCAGAGATAACATTGCGTCAGTTTGTTGCGTAATGTTATCTCCGAGACCAATCAGAACAGAGAAACAGGCTAAGTGGAGACCGGCCTTAAAGGTATACCTTCATCATCAATTGAACAGAGTTGAGGACGATCAGTAACATGATGAAATATTCGAAGGGTTTCGAATCCACCACGTACCAAACATGATACGATAAAGATTTCTTATCACTTGGCATGAAACGTTGTCGTGGTTTCGCGTTCAAAACAAACTGAAGACAGTCGCGCTGTAAAAAAAAAATATATATATATATAAATCGTGGCAAAATGACAGAAATGAAGAATGGCTATTCCAAAAAAAAAGGCGCAGGGTAAATTTGTGATGTCCATAGATAAATTTGGGTGTCCGGGGTCAAATTGACGCTTTTCCAGGGGTCAAAATAAATTCTTAATTACGGGGAAAAGCTCATATCATCCACCCCCGATGCATAATGTTTTCTGGAAAAACCAAATTGAATGAAATTGAAAATTTGGTAGATAAGACTGAAAGATATCATTGACCATGAAAACAAGTTACATGCTAATACCAAATATGGACTCACCTGATTGCGATCCAGACCTCCCTCGATTTCTTTTTCGCCTTGTCGTTGGAAAGTGAGAATGATGAGAGCAATGTAAATGTTGATGATCATGAAAGTGAAGATGACAACAAAAACGAAATAGTAAATGAACATGTGCGGGTTATTGTTCACCACTGGTCCCTGTCCTATCTGTGTTGCATCGATTGTATTGTGCATCGACCTAAAAGCAGTGAATATTAAATAAAAAGTTATACTTTGATGAACCTACCTGGATATCAAATGAAATCAAATGAAAATAACCCATAAAGGACATAAACAACTTTGAACGAATGAATGAACACAGCTCAATTTATAGGTACATACCCGGTAGTAGGGAAACTACTCAGATATTTAACATTCTTAAAAGAGTATAACTACCTCTGTCTCAAATCAATATCTTGAAATATCTTTTTTTCGGTCGTTTTTGGCCAAAACTGGCCGCGAAAATTTTTTTCTAAAAAATCGGGCTCTGTCACATTCGATGATTTGTGAATACTACCCATCTGTGTGCAAAAAAATCAGAAAAACTAATGAACCAGTCTCGAGAACAGCTAATAACAAGTGAATGTAATGACTTTTTGGGAAACAAGTATCAAATGGTACGCTTTGGTAAGCTACAAAGGGTAGTCATAATTAGAATTCGTACATTAAAAGTTGCATTTAAAAACTAACCCTGGCCACCCTTCACCAGTGGAAGAAATATATAATGTCAAGAAAGCTTCGTAAATATTATCAAAGTGGAATCGGTGTTGTGTCCATCTCCTTTCTTTCACTTCTGGATCATTATCGGCAACACTTGTTGCACTCTCGAACTTGTAAAATGATCCCCTGAAAGTAAAAATAATGCATGTCAACTTGGTTCGAATACTCAGTTTCATTGTTAAATATGTCAAGGCTTTAAATTTCATTTCAAATAACAATTTCAGAAATAATTGGACCTTCACGACAAAGAATTGCATAAAAATGAGATATTACTTTGAAAGAAATCTTACTGGCATTCTTCTTTAGTGATTTTAGAAGGATCTGTACAATAATAGAATTTACCCTGAAATGCAAACAGAATAATTATACGGGAAAAAATGGAACAGGAAGAAAATGGAACAGGGAAAATCTTTAACAGATGAATACTACTCAAAAACATTTCATGACAGAGGAATCTCAGTAAATTAATATGCTGGGCGGGTGCTGGACTGAAAGTATCAAGAGGAAAAGAAATCTTCTGATGGTTTGAGGTGAATAAAAAAATGTTACCTGGAAGAGTTGAACACCGATACAGGCGAAGATGAAGAGGACCAGGAAGAAGATGATTAATACAAAAGTAACATTCTTCAATGAGTAAATCATACATTGGAAAACTACCTGAAGAAAGCAAATCAATACTTTGGTTAAGCTTCAATGAATGGGTCAAAAGAAGGCAGTTGTTTGGATGATTAATTATACCTCCATTGATTTTGTAGAATAAAGTTAAAGAATGAACTTATAATTCCGGGGGAAATTCTTTTTAGAAAAAGGTTCGCTCGAAACTAGTTACCTTTAATTTTCGAACACGCTGTATTGTTTTGAGTGGTCGCAAAACACGAAGAACGCGCAAAATTCGAACGATTTGCGTGGCAGTAGCTTGGTTGCTTCCTATAGCAGTTTTACTATAAACGAAATAGATATCAAAATAATGATTTAGATTAATTTCAAAGAAGAGGTGTATTATATTTTGTTAACCTAAAGGTATCACAAGAAAACAAGCAATGCTTTGATTAGCTGGTACATCTGTTAATTAAACATAATTTTCATTTCATTTTTACCATACAACTACCAAATAAATATAACAGAGCCTAAAAAACTAATTTTAAAGACCTTTTTATAACTTAATTTTTTTGAAATTACAGAAAACGATCAGGATCTAGCAATCTTTTAAAGAACGATTTCAGATTATTTTTTATTCTTGATAGTATTCTAGTGTCAATGCAAGAAAAAAGCAATCAATTGTTCATCAATCTTCATCATTTTCAATTTCTTTCAGTACAGTAGGAAATTTCCAGTAGGTCAAAAAACATACTTACGCTAATATGATAGAAGTCAAATTGCAAGCGAAAACGAAAGCATCTAAACAATTCCAAAAACTTCTCAAATATGCTCTTTTATGTAAAACCAGCCCTCGATCAATCACCTGTCAAAGCAAAAAAATTCCAATTCATCCATAAAGAGGAGCTTCATCATTTAAAGCAACCTCATTCCCAGGGCTATTTGCGCGTCTTTAGACCTTTTTTATGTCTCTATAATAAATAGCCTGGAACTAGCTGTGACAATTCCCCAAGATTTCTGGGGAACTATAATAATGCTTTCTGGTTGAAATTAATGAAAACCAACAACTTTATTATCGATTTCGTAACATAAAAAAAACAACCAGTATTAGGGTATTCTTTGACGCGCCATACAAAAAACACAGAGTAGTGCAGAGAATGCCCTGGGAACGAGGTTGCATTTCAAGAGTTTTCAGTTAACATTGAAGAAGGTAAGAAAAAGGTGCGGTAGATAGGGATGAATAAAAACTAACTTACCTTCAAAATGACTTCTAATCCGAACACGGTTGTGAAGAAGTAGTCAAAATATTGCAGAATCTAAAAACAAATCGTTTTAGTTAAAATAAGCTCTTTTTGACGTATTTTTGAATTAAAAAAAAAAAGATTTTTACTTAAAAAGCTTTTAACTTGGTAAATACTGAACCAAATTTGAAAAGTTATAGCTCAAAATTTAAGTTAGTCTTTCCTCTCTCTAATGAAATAA
>JAUJPO010044332.1:0-17027 GCA_032270745.1 Tiaropsis multicirrata
CATGTCCATTGGGCCGTCGTTCCATTTTCAACATATTTTTTTCCCGTAGGCAAAAAGCTTAAGCGACGGCCCGAGCGACTATGGTTCACATACCTTTTAAAATCTTCTCCCGAGAGTTATTAGTTCTCCATTGTTTAAGTAAATTTATTACATAATTAACAAAAGAACAAAAAAATTCAATTCAAACATGAACTCCCACTATCAACTGAAGGCTATTTATGGTGGCGATCACACCACAAGACTTTTCGCATGCTTTTATTATTCTCTTTTGTTATTTTGGGCGCGTCCAGACTACATGGCAAAGTTTAATCACCGGTTAGGCAAAGTATTATTTTCATTGTTATCTGTATTAAAGATATCACGCTTGTCATATAAAAAAAGTTAACGATGACAAACATAATTGTCAACCTGGCAACGGTAATCTCCTCCTTTGCAGAGTAATAAAATTTCGCTATATTTTTTCTAAAGGATTGACGAAAATGTTAAAATTAGAAATTGAAAAAACGCTTTCCATTAGTTTTTTCTATAAACTGTAAAAAAGTAACTACTTTGCCAGTCGAAAAGGCACAAAGTAGCAAATTATTTATGAGAGTAATTTAATAAATTTTGTTTTGAAGGGAGATTCCAATTTGAAACAAAGGAAAGGAACACATTTCTCTGTGTAGAAATACCCACAAGAGAAAAGGATAGTGAATTCAGTTTTTTATATGTCAATTAAAATGTCACTATGATGTCAAAGAGGATTCCTTCATTTCACTCTTGCGGTGACATAAAGCAAAACAATAGAGAAGCAATTAAAAAGTTATTACCTAATATCTCACTTAGCAATGGCATGTAGTCTGAACACCCTCTACGTGCCAGTTGACAGCAGTTTGAATGTCAGATTATAACTCTTAAACAAAAGAACCGACATCATTCAAACCAATTCCCTCTTCAACTCGAGCGTAAATAAGAAAAAGTCTAGTGCAGACTTCAAAGACAAAAAATGAGCTTAAATTTTAGATTTTAGGACTTTTTCCAAAATTAAGGACAAATTTAAGGTTTTATGACAACTGGGAGCCCTCTTGCTAGTGTGATCCTGATTTGAATAATAGGTTATTTTTCCAGGAAATGCAACACTTTGGTACCTGTTCTTTCTAACAATGGGTAGGCAAAAAATAAAGAAAATAAAATAGCAAAATGTCACCCGAACTGAAATGGTCAAGGAAGTAGATTCTAGTACAGAGTGTATTTACATTTTCTGAGGGAGGCTTTTAAAGAAGAGAAAGATGTAAAGTTATCTTAAGAAATTCTTGCTACTAAAAAATTCACACAAATACTATATTATATAAAAAGAATTGATGGAAATAAACCTGGCGAACCAGGGCATGGTCGAACCAATCGTCCTGATTTCGAGGTTGGTTGGAAATAAATCTCATCTTATCAAACAAATAATTTCCAAAAGGTCTATGAGGACATTTATCTCGATTCTTCGGTTTGTTTTGATCTTCTCGCTTAGCCTTATTTTAGTTCTTGTCAAAGGCACATTGTCTCAGTTACTGAAATCCATGGCATATTTTACATATGCTAAACGAAGCAAAACATGCGATGTCACATATAACAGGTCTATATATCTACAATCACACTTTTGTCATTTTATTCTTCTTTTTTGAAAGAAGTAAAAGCTTTCTCAAGAATTGATTCATCAGTAACTGCGTGTGAGGGCGTCACCAAAAGTTGTTGATTGTCGCCCATTGCACGCCCAATCGCTTCTTGGGCGTATTTGTTACCACACCAGGCTCGTCGTGCAACCTGGAAAGTGTAAAAAGGAAAAACATTAGCACATATCACGGACTTTTAAATTTAAATGGACGTTCAACGTCTTTTGTTGAATTTATGTTTCTTTACCATCCGTATTGGTATTAAGTATGGGTCATTAAAAGAAACAATTAAATTAAGCGAGATGTAACTTGGGATTAATTTGTTCAGAGCTGCAAAACTAACGTCAAAAGTCTCAACTGTTCTATTTTTTATAGATGATTGCAATAATCTACGAGTTTATTAACTGAGACATTAAGTAGAAAATCCGACTGAAAAGTGCAGATCATTTTCTGAGAGTGCAGAATTCTAACGTTCATTACTTTATTATGCAATCTTTAAACTTCAACAAGTATATTCTTTTAAGCAACAAAATACTCATTTTAGGCCAGGAAAACAATTTGAAAATGTTAATAAAGTGCAATTTTCTAATTTCCAACTGCTATTTTGTTGGATTTTGAAGGCCAAAAAGCATTTTGAAGTTTTTTAAGATAATTTCGTTCCTCAGCAGTACCTTTTTAGGCTTTTTTGGCATTCAAAACCCATGAAGATATTAATTTGACGAAATTTAGACGGATTTTATGTAACTATGTCGTATTTATTCTTTTGCGGCAATGAGGATGGCCTCTAAGAAACAATAGATGTTGAATGTCCATTTGTTCCTATGTCGATGCACATATATTTCATCTGCTAATTGTCTGTCGGGGAATTGTCCATCGGGAAATTGTCAGTCGGAGAATTGTCCGGATACCCTAATTTGAGACCACGTCTTTCTTTAGTACCAAAGTCTCTAAAAATCGCTTGAATAAAAGAGACAAATTTTTGTCTCGATGCTTTCGTTCTCCAAACTTGTTTAAGAGACTTTACAACAAAAACTTAAGTGACAGCTCCACAACCTCGTAAAGTGTAAGGTGTTCCAGGTTTGATTAATAAAATAGCTCTTTCTTTCTAAGTTGAACTCTGATTGATGCCAAAAAGCTCGTAAAGACAACAAAAAGCTCGTGAAGACAACAAAAAGCTCGTAAAGACAACAAAAAGCTCGTAAAAACAACAAAAAACTCGTAAAGACAACAAAAAGCTCATAAAAACAACAAAAAACTCGCAAAGACAACAAAAAGCTCGTAAAGACAACAAATAGGAGCGACCAACATTCTTTCAAAGTCTAAATAACGTTCTGACGTTTAAATAAACGCTGTTTGGACGTCAAAACGACGTTCCTGGCTTAAAGGTATTTAATTTCGCAGGTATTTTAATAAAAATCGCAAAACTAAATCCCCGCAAAATCTTTGATTTGATGCTTTTAGCCTAGAACCCCCTAGGAAAATGAAAGAGATTAGGTGAAAACAGGCAAAATCGCGAAATTAAATACATTTAAGGTATCACACATTCACAAAAAAATATATATTTTTTTATTAGAACAACTTTATAAGAACATCCAGCCTCAGATTCGGTGGTAAATTTTACTAAAATTTATGAAGAACTCACATTTCCCTAAAGAAAACTTAGACCGAGGGAAGTATTTAAGGAATATATTCAAGGGGTGGGGTAGGTGGGAAAATTTAGAAAATGTGGACCAAAGTAAAGAACATCTGAGCCTCAACCAAGATTTTAATGTTCTTATTAAAAAAATATGTACTTACCCCGTTAGAAACATCCCACGCTAGCATTCTTTGTGATCTGTTTTCTGCATCCTGATGAAATCATGAGAAAAGAAATTGTATTTATTAGTGAAACAAAAAGAAAATAAGTGATACTCTGATGAACCTAACTGGTAATTAAATGCCCTGGTGGGAGGGGGGTACTAGGGTTGAGGGATGACGGGTATGTGTGGCCCAGACCCCTCAAATCCGACCCTTAGAGAGACTTTTTTGCCAGAAAGGCGACCCTTTAGAGAGGCTTTTGATAAAATTTGCCCCCAATTTTAAAGGTTTTCCCATAATATCGAACATTTTGACCCTTAAAGAGACACTTTGGCAAGTGTCATAAACTTCGAAATTACTCAAAGATTTAACAAAGATGTCCTTGAAGAATCAACTTTTTTCGTCTTAGATCAAAAGCTATTGAATTTAAGGTCATAAAACCTATACTATAGATACGGTAGATATGGAAAAACTATTTTCTTTTTCATTGATAGTCACCAAAGAAATTACTAGGGCCCCAAACAAAGAGATGTGATTAGAGCACTTTGGGTCATTGAATAATGATTTAGCATTAAAGCATTGTCCGATAAGGTATCGGACAAAAGTAACAAAAATTTCTTCGGAGGTGGCGAAAATTTTGTCCGACGAATAATTTAGTCCAACGAAAAAAAGAGAAGATTTTTAGGCTAAAATTTGCGTTTTTTTGGACAAAAGTGACGAAAATATTTGTGGGTGACGAAAATTATGTCCGACTAGTAATTTAGTCCGACGAAAAATTAGTCCGGCATTGTTTTGTCCGATAACGTATTCAATTTCTCGTGTTTATATGGGTCTCACTAATTAAACGACGAGTAAATAAAAGCACTTACTACTAGCATGTCTAAATATATCGTGAAAAGAAAACAAAAAACACCCGTGTCACCCGTGAAATTCTCAACTCACCAACATTTCTTTGTGGTGGGAATACCTTAGAACAGATTCGGAATGAAAAAAACTTGACAAGGCCCCTTTTCTTTTCGTAGGTGCGACGCGCCTTGTAACGTCATTTTGAGCCAATTGAATGGCTTCATTTATTTCTACGGAAATGGAGGACTAGTATTACGTCATTTTACGTCCAAAAAAAGCCGGGTGCTGCAGAGACCGGGCTTTATCATATCTATAGTTAAATAAAGATAAACAAAAAATGTTTAATCCTATCTTTAGTTAAACAAAGAATGAACAAAGAATGAAGCCTTACTTTTGATCCATCTAGAACCAGTCCAAATCCACCATTGATGACGTCACCCCAACCACAACCTCCGCCATTATGGAGAGCTACCCAGGTTGCACCACGAAACGCGTCGCCAATGCAATTCTGCACTGCCATGTCTGTGATAGGAAAGGTTGAAATTTCAGAAAAAGGAACATTTCTTTCAGTAGTTTCAGCAAATAAAATAAATTGGGTTACATCCCTATCTGTTACTGTTAGCCACTGGGAATATACGCCCCACTGGGATTATACGCCCAGTGAAAAAAAAACAGGACAAAACGGAATAATACAAAAAGCAACACCACTGAAAATAAGACGAGAGAACAAAATATACTGCCTACCTTATCGGACAAAAAAATGTCGGACAGAAGTGACGAAATTATTTGGAGGTGACGAAAATTTTGTCCAACGAAAAAAAAGTCAAAAAAAAAGTCTCGAAACTACCGTTCGTTCGGACAAAATTTGAGTTTCAAAATCGGACCCTTACTTACAGTGCAGTGAAAAATTTATTTACATAAAAGCCGACCCTTAGGTACACTTTTCGATCATTTCCCCCCAGTTTTAGCAATCTCAATTTTTCTCAAATTTCGTACTCTTAGCCTTACAGTGCGAGGGTATGGAGCTGCCAAATTGAGCACATTGAAGTTTTCCGTAGTAAAGCCTCTTAAACGAGGCTGGAGAACGAACCATCGAGACAAAAATTAGTCTCTTTTATTCAAGCAATTTTTAGAGACTTTTGTACTAAAGAACGACATGATCTCAATTTGGCAGATGAATTATATGTCATACTCCTTATATGAAAGTCAATACTCTCCGTCAAAATATTTTAGAACCTTCTGTATCTGCCTCTATTATTGGTGAAAATTTGTTTTCGCCTCGTTCATCCAGTTCAAAAATGCAGAACTTTGTATAGAAACTTACCAGTAACTTCTTGCACGTGGTCTTATTGGGTTGATGGGAACACGTGATGATGTTTGTGATGCACCGCCATCAATGTATCTAAAGAAATGAAAATATGTGTTCTCATATTTAGTACACTTGACTTTGGTGCAACCTCGGTCCCAGCGCTAGACGCTGCTTTTTGATCTTCTGTGTACTGTTTTGGCCTTGACTGAATGGAAATTTTTTTTCTTGAAAGTCTTTAGCAAATTCAAAGTATGATAGTTCAAAATTTAAGTTAACCCTCCTGCTTTCCAATGAATAAAACCTTAATTCATAGCTTTTCTTCTTTTCTCCTAATTTCACTTCAAACTTAAATTCTCTTTTTTTTTTTGAAACACCCGATATGTCCGGTATCGCATAATCCCTCAAATTCATTACACTTGACTTTATGATCTCGACCAATAGTTTATGTATTCGATATCTTTATTCCTTATCTGAAACCTTTCTTTAAACTCTTTTTGTGCAAGATATTATATTATCTCATCATCATATTATCCCGAAAACAACCTACCTTCTGCGTGATCGGATTAAATACAGAATCCCGATTATTCCGAAAATGACAATCAATGCCGAAAATCCGAGAACAGCGTAAATAATAGGTGTCCATGTTTGGTTCTTTTTTTCGTCATCAGAGTTTTCCGCTGTCAACGGGACTTTGGTCGCATCCGGGTCTTCTCCGTAGCTTTCCCATCGGGTAATATTCCAGTTCCGCATAAAGTCTTCCATACGGATACCTTGGTAGGAACTAAACCGGCTACAAAGGGAAAAATTCAGCGTAAAAATTCGTAGTCTACAGGGTTGGATTAAAGAGGAAGACTATATTATTCAAGGAGAGTAATTAATTTCCATATAAGGTAATAAGACAATAAATACACTCTCCTCCATTGGTTATAGCCTACCTCCGTAATTAATTTCCATATAAGGCAATAGTAGAGTTAATGCACTCTCCTCCATATCTTAAAGCCTCTGTACGCAAGCCTGTAGTCACCACGTAACGAATTATTTTGTGAAAGAAGTTCGTCTACAAAGCGTAGATACGTAGATACGTAAACATCCGTAAGAGGTTTTTATACTTACGTAATAATCTCGTTTGCAGGAACAACTTTGAAATTATCAAAACGATATGCGTGGAAGATGTATCGCGTCCTGAAAATAAAGAGATAGTAAAGTAACAATTATACATAAATATATAAAATGTCCACTTTATTTATTAGGTTGACAGTTAAGAATAGTTCAATTTATATTGAGACGATTAGTTCATCTGAGACGTAAAAATTGTAAAACGAGCATTATGTAGGAGTGCACAAGTTTCAATAGAAAGCATCTCTTCCGCAGAGCTCATTTTACAAACTACTCGTCTAAGACGACTTTTTCGTCTCAGTATAAAAACACGTAATCTTTTTTTCCGAGATACTTTATACAAAACATTTTTATCTTCTTTACATAAGAAATTGGTATACCTGGGTATACGCTCATAATATCCAATAGGTTAAAACATACTAAATATTCTTGTTTACTACAACTTTTGAATTTTCAACAATAAAACTAGTGGTAAACGAATGGCCTTTTGACTATTTTGGAAATGTTACCGCCAGAAAAATAAATGATCATAAATACTTACGTTTGATCACCGCCTGTTTCAATTGCATCAACATGGACGTTGTAATCCAACAGTTGTCTCAGTTGCCTAAAGAAAAAATTAGTATTAAGATAACCAACTATAGCAGAAGAATCTATTTTCATGGGCCCCGTCAACGGAGGGGGGGGGAGGGGAAGGCAGGGGGCCATGGCCCCCTCACTTTTTTGCAAATTAATGTTTCATTAATAATTTGAGGATTTTGCTATTGAATTCCTCTATTTTAAGGTTTTCTCGTTGCATAGTAGGCAACATTATTTCATTTCTTAAATTTGGACCTCTTACTTTGAATTCCAAGCCGAAAAGGTCGGATGTTTGCCACAAGTTTCATTGTTAAAAAAAAGAACTAGAGTGGAAAACACCTGATATTTTAGGATGTTTCCGTAGAAAATTTTACGTTATGAATATCATGGATGGCCGTAGACTAGCTACCAAGCTCTTTACCTCGCAATTCCATCTTCGTTAGCAACCACAACAGCTGTTTTTGCTCTCATAAATAAGACCACACTACCATCTCCTTTCTTTTCTATTGTAATGGTGACTTGTGCATTCTTGATGGATTTTTTGGATGGGTAGTTTCCCTGTGAATGAGTAAAACAAGGTTACGTTTAGCAAAATAAATCGAAGAATCAAGGACGGCTAGGTTTTGTGGGAAAACGGTAACGGTCACGCTATCTGCCGTCCTTCTTTGATTAATTTCGCTTAACGTATCCTCGCGTTTATCGTTCGTCACCATACGCGAGCAGGGGCCTGTTTATTAGTCAATACTCTGTAAAGATTGTCTGTTTTACTGATATTTTCTCTCTGTGAAAATCCCTCTCTGTCAATAGGTTTCAGACAACTTTGTTACAGTCCGGAATCTAGCACAAATTAGCCTACCATCTCAGATTCATGTGGGTTCCACGCATGCCTTTTTTTATCGTCAATTCTCCACTAGTGTTTTGACAATTATTATAATTTGAAGAGAGAAGCTGACAAGGGAAATTCCAAATTTCAAAACATCTAAAAAATTGTCTTCTGGTAAGGTATTTTTCTCTTATGATCAACTTACCATATTATCAAAAGCTTCAATTTCAAGTTTGAAAGTGCCGGACGTGTCCGTTAAATGAGATCCAACAATGACGGCTCCGGTCTCTTTTTTGATGGCAAACTTCTCAGTGGAGACGATATCACTATTGACAATGCGGTATTGGACATCGCCGTATTTGTTTCTGTCTGAATCGTCTTTGTCTGTTGCCTAAAATGAATGTTAAATTAAAATAATGGTTTGTTAAAATAACTTCGTATTTTCCTTTGAAAATACAGATTTCGTACAACAAATGCTTGTGTATTAAATCTTTTTAGAATAAAATCCCAAACTGGCTGTCGTATGCATATTTGTGTCGAAATCTCAAATCTTGTCTAACTGAAAAATTTGGTTTCTATAACCCGAGGCTTTACCTTCAACTGTGATTTTCCAGCACTTTTTGCGCTTAAACATAACATTTTTTTCTTGGTCATAAAAGTGACGCTGGACGACCAGAGGCGGCGGATGCAGAAGATTGCAGAAATTTGACGGAGGTTGTTGACTTCCAAATAAGGAATATGAACAAAAGCAACACCCTCCGTCAAAATCTTTGAATAAAACCACTGGGACTCCCTTCTTATTTACACTGTTTTCACAAAGCGAAATTAACTTTACTGGCACTATCATTTCTCTTTTGTTTTAGCATGTCATGGCTTTGGATCTGATCTGTAGTGGCGGACTGGCGACCTTTAGTGAACTAACCTTAACATGAAGCACAGTGGATCCAATAGATTCATCATAATTGATGCTTTTGAAATATTCAGTTTGTTTGAAAACAGGGAAATTATCGTTCGCATCTTCAATATCCACTTGCACTCGAACTTGACTGCTCCTGTTTGAGTAGGAGATAATAAATGTTAAGAGATTTTCCTTTGAAAATACACCACAGTACAGTTTTTCCATACAGCGTGACCTTTTCCTTTGAAAATACATAGTAAGTCTCCTTTCAAGCGATTTCTTCTTACCAAATAGAACTCTATAGAAAGATTAATGTAATTAGTTTCCAAATAAGGTAGTCATAACTATTGCTTTCTCCTCAATTGGTTGCCTCTGTATCCGAGACTGCTTTCCAAAAGAACTCTATAGAAAGGTGGTCTAAATGAAGAGTATGTACCTTGGGCTGTTTGGTGCTTGATCTGCCGCCGTCACTAAGAAATCATATCTGTTTTTGTACTCTCGATCTACTTGACATATCAGTGAGATAACACCTTCTTTAGGGTCGATATGAAAACACAAGTCATCAGCATGCGGTTCAATACTGTATCTGATATCTCCGTTCAAATTCTCGTCTCTATCTTCTGCTTCAACCTGTCAATTAGAAAATAATGTCAAAAATTTCTGGAAAGTTTGAACAGAAAAACCTGCTATGCTCTGACATCACAGTCTCGTTCCCAGCTCTTTTCGCGTCATTTGAGGTTTTCTATATGGCACTCACTCTAAAAAACTACTCTACGTTCGGAAAGAATTTGGTTTCGCAAAATTTGCTGAAAAACGAGGGTAAAGTGCATTTTTCGGTCATTTTCTCCCAGTTTTAACAAAACATTTTCTCAAAATTTCCTACATTTGCAGTGCGCACCTAGGCTTTATTGTCAGAATCTCTAAAGACCTATCCTTAAGGACCGCACTTATCTTGAGTGCCTCCCTTTTAAAAACTATACTCAACATTAACAATTCTCTGTTTACCTTACTTATCGGCAAAAACAGACCGATTAAAGTAGGTCTTATAGCTGCTTACCTTAACAATGGTTGTGTTTAGTGGTGAGTTTTCCAGAACACTTGATAAATAAATCTTCTTCTTGAATACAGGTTTATGATCGTTCTTGTCTTTTACGATGATATCCACTTGCGTCTTGGCTTCAGGTTGTCCTTGTTGTGTGGCGATCGCCTGGTGGTGTTGAAGTAGTGAAAAGGTATGTTAAATTTCCTAATATTAACTACAAAATCTTGCGAATTAAAATCTATAGAATTTTGGTTTAGGTTTCTCATCTTTATTTTAAAAAAAAAATTTCTCCAAAATTTAATATCTCAAAAACATCCACTGAGAATTATCTCACAAACGAGGCTTTACTTTACGTCGCAGCATTTCCCTTCAGAGGGTTCAAGAAAAATTTTCGACTGCCTTTTTTTTACTTACATAGAAGTGATAAAGGTATTTCTTTTCGCGGTCAGTATCACCATTAACAAAGATTTCACCGTCTTCATTGATTCGAAACATCTCTGAATCTTTCCCTTCCAGTCGGTATGTAAATTTCGCATGTTCACCCTGAAACGTAATGTAAATCATATTTCGATTTAGAGAAGCCGGAGAGAGTAGTGATAGTATAGTGTTTGTATGTTCGTGTAATCTCGTTATAAATAAGATTAAATTAAATTAAAAAAAGTAGTGATACCGAATTTGTTCCTAAGCTGTCGAACAAGAATCTTAGAGCTATTTCCATCATGTTTCATCCGAAACGTTATCATAACTTGTCAGAATTTTTTGCTTTCTGCTATTGTTGTTGTTTTATTGTTGAAAACAAAATTTAAACTAAGTAGAAAACACCCGGATGTTTCCGTATAAAAGTAAATACTTGCCCAGAAGACACGGAACGTTGTTTTAACGTCAGAAAACTATTTGGACGTATTTTACCTCATCCCGGTCAACTGCTTTCACTTCTGCTACTCTTGTCCCTGGTTTTTCGTGTTCTTTTACATAACCAAGAAAGTTGTGTTGAGTGAATATGGGTGGATTGTCGTTAGTGTCTTCAACAGTGACAGTCAGGGTGGCTTGGGCTGGACGATGTAATGGGTTGAAGTGGCTGTCCTCTTCTTCTTCCGCCTGTAAATAATTTTGTTGATAAAAATCGGTGACGGTTCTTTAGCCCATATTTTCAAAGGGAATAGACTTCCGATTGTGAGTGGAGTTTTGGCAAAATTTTCTTTTACTTTCTAAGGTCAAAATCTCTTCCAAAAGACCAACATTGAAATGTTTTTGAGTTTTAAGTTTGAAAGGAGGGGCGAGTATAAGTATAATGTGGCAATAGTAGCAAACGTGAATACCTTAACGGACAAAACAATGTTGGACTAATTTTTCGTCGGACTAAATTATTTGTCGTACATAATTATTGTCACCCACAAATATTTTTGTCACTTTTGTCCAAAAAACGCAAATTTTGGCCTAAAAAACATTTGACTTTTTTTTTCGTCGGACTAAATTATTCGTCGGACCAAATTTTCGCCACCTCCATAAGATTTCGTCACTTTTGTCCGACATTTTTTTGTCCGATAGGGTACGAAAACAAAGATCGTCTTTACCCGAAGTTCTAAATTGTAAACTGGAGTTCGTTCTCGATCGATGATACCATTGACAAATATATCGCCATCTTTGTTAATCGAAAATATATTGTCAGGATTTGATGCTGAAAAGATAATGAAATGTGATGCGTCATTACGAATTCTCAAGTATTTGATTCAAATATAATAGTTCCATTTTGACACTGCCAAAGTTAATGTTAAGAAATGTTGGCACATATTTTCGTTGTATTTTTTCTGGTATAAACCTTTATTATTTTCGCTCAACTTAGATTAAGAAGCAGATTACAAATATATATTTAGCGGCGAAGCAAATATTCAATGTTATGAGTGTGGGAACACTTTTACATTTTAATTTTCTGGTATAAACTTTTATTACTTTCGTTCGACTTTTGAGATTTCGGAATGAAAAACAACATCTACACATTTAAAGGGTGAAGGAAACCAAAAATATCTTTGCGGAAACATATTGAATGTTAAGAGTGTGGGAGCGCTTTTACATTTTAATTTTCTGGTAAAAACCTTTATACTTTCGTTCGACTTTTGAGATTTCGGAATAAAAAACAACATCTACACATTTAAAGGGTGAAGGAAACCAAAAATATATTTGCGGAAACATATTGAATGTTAAGAGTGTGGGAGCGCTTTTACATTTTAATTTTTTATGGTAAAAACCTTTATTACTTTCGTTTGACTTTATTGAGATTTCAGAAAGAAAGCTACATCATCTCAAGAAGAAGTATGTGGTAACATTTTGACATCTTACCCAGTAGTCACGGAACATTGTTTCAACGTTGAAATAACGTACATACCTGGCTCGATGCGATAAATGATGGGCGAATGGATCCCTTTATCTTGATCTTCAGCGTGCACTCGTAATAATTTTTGACCCTTCAAATAATAAAAAAGAATCTTGAATCACTCTAAAAGTCTTTCGCAACAGTTGAAAAAAACTGGATACTGATAAATCATAAGAACTTTGAATCACTTTTTTCAAATGTTAAAGCTCTGAAAGTCTCTCGCAAGTGGTAAAGAACAGAAAAAGTCGAAGACTCTTGGAGGAACGAACAAATCTTTAAGTGTAGATTTTTCTGTTTACTTTTGATGAAAATTTTCTACGTAAAATAACGTACAACCTCAGTGGGCAAACAACGTTATTCCGACGTCCAAAATAACGTTCTGACGTTGAATTAAAAACGTCCAGTGCCTACCCCCAGTGGTTTAACCCATATTAGTACTCTATTGAGATAGTCTCTTCCATGCCGGTAGAAACCAGGACATTGTCACTCGCTTACTTTTTTGTTTCTTTCGTCCTATCCTGGTTTCTACTACATATAACTCATATTAATACTCAAAATACAGATTCAACTTAATTACAAACGCAAAAATCGCAAGAGAGAACAGTCGCAAAAATGGATACTTTTCTCTAGACCTAAAAACTAAAACAATTATTAAGACATAAAGTCTAAAATCTGTTGCAAAAAGATAGTCTCTTCCATGTAGAAACCAGGGCAGTGTCACTCGCTTTCTTTTTTTGTTTCTTTCGTCCTATCCTGGTTTCTACATATTAACGGTTTTAACCGGTTTCTACTGACACTCTTTTTGCAACAGACTTTAACTAAAGATATTTACTGTGTATTCCCCTTCGATAATGGGTTTGGAATAATTAGAATCAAATTTGGCCCCATTATCGTCTTCATCCAGTACATTGATGTAAACATTTGTGCGGACCTTGTGTACACCTTTCGATTTTGGACGACCATCCTAATAAAGTATTAATAATTTATAATTTCAAAATTTTTGTCGGAGAGTGTTGCTTTTTGCCCATATTCCATATATGGAAGTCAACACTCTCCTCCGTCAAAATATCTGAGTACTTTCTGTATCCGCCTCTTTGGTATCATTGGCAAAATCTTCCAATGAAAGGATTTTTTAGTTAAGTAAGTAAAAATCTGAAAAACTTATTAACGGTTATGAATTCATAATATTCATTACGTAATCTTTTATACAGAAGCACCCTAAGAGGCGGGCGTTTGCCACCAGAATTTTTAACAGTCACAATAATCCATCCGGCTTTTTGGGGAAAAGATTACGTAATGTATCTCATGAATAGGAAAAGACCTCTATCTTACCATAGCGATAACTTCAAGTTTGAATGTCTTTACAGCCTCATAATCCAAAGCTTTTGTTGTCGTTATTTTCCCGTTGTATAAATTCATCTTGAAATATTTAGCCTGAAAAAAAAAGTAATTTTAATGTCATTTGCCATTCCAAAGATCATGCATAAAGGGTAGGGACTGCACTATCCGGATAAGTTTATTCAATCTCGTATAAATTTTTGAAGACTATTATCTTATAATTACTCTCCAAACTCCTTATTCGTTTTCTACATAAGAACAAAATCATATAAAAGAACACAAAATTCTAAAGGCGAAAAATGATTTTAAGCCTTCTGCTGAGGGAGATTTCTCAAGAAAATTGTTTATCAACATATTAAGAACATCGAAGGCTTTTTCTGGTCACAATCTAGTGAATGATAGTTAAGAAAATCTTAAGACTAGATCAGAAAAGTTAAGAACATCGAAAGGCTTTTTCTGGTCACAATCTAGTAAATGATAGTTAAGAAAATCTTAAGACTAGATCAGAAAATCTAAAAACATCGAAAGGTTTTCTCTGGTCACAATATGTGTACACAAAAGAACATTTCTCCTTGTTTACCTCGTTTCCTTTGTCAATGGTGTAGAATAAATGTCCTGTTGTTGATTTGTCTTTGTCTATCGCTTTGATTTGAGTGACGAATGTTGAACCTGATAGGTTCTACAAGAAAGGTGGGGAAAATATGTATTTAGTTTTGTCATTCTTTTATTTGGTTTTCAAGGAGGGGCTAAAAATCTTGTGCTGAATATGAGAGGTTGCAAAATTATACGGATTTCCTCAACGGGCGATTCGTTAAATAAAAGGACCAAGTGTGATTTGATCGTTTGGCAGAGCTAACATCATTCCTTTAAGGGGAAAAGTTTTCAAAAATTGTCTTAAAAATCAAAAGAACAGATAAAATATAACTGTTTCCGACAGACCCTACTTACCTCAGTTAGGTTGACAACTTTATCGGTGCTTTCAGGTGTGAAGACTGGAGCATTGTCGTTAATATCGTTGATAATGACGTCCACTTTTTGGTAAGACTGTCAAAGTAAGAGAATGAGAATTTGAGGTAAAGTAAAAGAAAATCTGAAGACAATTATTTGGGCGAATGGTTTACAACCCTGTCTCTGTGCCCCAGTGGGTACAAGGATGCGGATAAACTTTTTCTCTTTAGAATCCTTAACACTAGCTAAGAACGAAATTCTGTCCAGGGCTTTGTCAAAAACCTTATTGTTATGAAAATTGGCTGTTGATGACACAGGAAATAATAACTTTCCTCAAATTTCGACTTAAAGGTTTTTGTAGGGACGACTTTTTTGTAGAGCTGAATGAGTATTATAATCACCTTTTGACTTGGGTTTTTTCTCTCTGCTGCCACAATCTTGAAAGAGATGACATTGTTATCCTGGGAAAATAAAAGATGAATACATTAAGCAAAAGTCAGAAGCATGTCGCTTAAGTTATAAACGCTTTGACGTTCAATGTCATCGTCTCAGTTAAACAACAAATATAAATTTGCCATTGATGCACTAAAGATACTCTATGATACTTACTAAAATATCTTTTTTTCAAATTTGCAGGTCGCACAACCTCGGAAATAGGCCACAAGGCCACGGAATAGCCTCTCTATGGCCTCCAAATAAATTCCTCAAAAACTCACCAGCGACTCTTTATCAATAACTTTTGCTGTTTTCAAGTCGCCATTTTTGGGGTCGATTGCAAAATATCCATTGGTATCACCTTCGATTGTGTATACGATTTCGTCTCCTTCGTAATCTGTTGCTGTTGAACGTAATATGAACAATCCTGAAACGTAAGTAATTTAAGTTTTGGTTTAAAGAGATTGACCCGCCAATGATACGAAATAGACGTATGGCTTGGATCACAAGGTCTAATGTTTCGATAGATACCTCTCCGGTTTATTCTGAGGCTATTTTCAACCTTATTCTTTGCCACGGCATGACGTCACAAATGGGGGAAAACAGAACACTTACTAAAGATTACACAAAATTAATCTTTAGTAAATGTTCTGTTTTCCCCCATTTGTGACGTCATGCCGTGGCAAAGAATGGCAATTCTGTAGTAACTTCTATAATGACCGAGCACTCAAGGGCGATAATAATTTCCCTCGTCATTTTCTGGTACTTACAGAACTCTCTAAAAGGCGGACACTTCCAATTAGCGGAAACGTCTTTTACTCCCTGATTTTTTCCGGTAATTGACTATAGTTAGCATTGTGGTATGATTTTGTAACCTTGTTCCCAGGGTATATCGTGTGTGCTATTCGACATTTTTTTTACCATCGCACTATACTAAACATAAAAAAGGGCTGGGAATGAGATTGATAATAGACGATTTTATCGTTCGTTAAATATTTGTAATCAGGAAAATTTAGTGTCGCTGAGTTTGCGAGCCGTACAAAGCTGAAAGGAAAAATTAGCGTGGTGGTAGAGTTTGGAACAAACGACTTCCTAAATAACCGCGACAATTTATTTTCGCGCGGTCGCAAAATTTTCTTATTTTCTTATTTCGTCGATTAGAGATTCTGTCTTAGACGGTAGAATCGTCTAGGTTGATAATTTTTTTAAGTTGATAATTTTTTTAGGGAGTTTGTTTCCACATTTTCGTATTCTCGTGACACTTGGGTTATGGTATGATTTTGTAAACTCGTTCCCAGGGATTTCTTTACTATCGCCAAAGCGCAAAGACCCCTGGGAACGAGAATGATATTTTTGTTAGGGGAATTTTGATTCTACATTTCGTATTCTCGTGACTTGAGTGTTGCTAAATGTCCTTTTTTGGCTAGATAAGTCATTCCAATAGCAAAGCATTTTTGTTTCAACTAAAAAACCGCACACCCAAGAATCACAATGTTGATGTTTCAGACATCAAATGATAAAAACCAATAGAATTAAACTGATGAATAATCAATTAAACCTCACAAAGGCTGTTCTTTTCCCCGATTTCCCCGATTTCCATTCTAAAAAACTTAAACATAGTAACCCACAAAATGAGTGACCTCCATCCATCTACGACCATCGTTTCAAACTAGACAGTCAAAACAAATGTTTCGATGGAAGTTCTTTTCTTAATTTCAAGGTCCTCTCATGCCCTGCAAGCCCAGTTATTTAATATTCATTACATTCGCTGTCGGCATATGCCGACATGAGAGATCTCGACCTATTTTCCACGGGGTTTTTAAGATGGTTCAACCTATTTGCCGAAATTTTAAAAACTGAAACATTAAAAACTCAATTTTGAGCT